>VMDR010006714.1:0-43942 GCA_007922815.1 Macrotus californicus
TGGCTGCACCAGTCTGCATTCCCACCACCAGTGCACTAGGGTTCCCTTTTCTCCACATCCTCTCCAGTACTTGTCTGTTGATTTGTTTATGATGGCCTCTGAGTGGTGTGAAGTGGTATCTCATGGTGATTTTAATTTGCATCTCTCTGATGGCTAGTGATGCTGAGCATCTTTTCCTATGTCTCTGTGCCCTCTGTATATGCGCCTTGGAGAAGTGTCTGTTCAAGTCTTTTGTCCATTTTTTAATTGGATTTTTTGTCTTCCTAGAGTGGAGTCATAAGAGTTCTGTACATATCTGGGAGATCAAACCCTTGTCCAAGGCCTCGTGGGCAAATACATTTTCCCATATAGTTGGTCCTCTGTTCATTTTAATGCTGTTTTCTTTAGCCACGCAGAAGTTTTTTAATTTGATGAGGTCCCATTTGTTTATTCTTTCCTTTATGTCCCTTGCTTTAGGGGACACATCATTGATGATGTTGCTGCATGGAATATCTGATATTTTCCTGCCAATGTTTTCCTCTAGGACTTTTATGGTGTCATGATGTATATTTAAGTCTTTTATCTACTTTGAATTTATTTTTGTGTATGATGTAAGTTGGTGGTCAAGTTTTCATTTTTTTGCAAGTAGCTGTCCAGATCTCCCAACACCATTTGTTGAAGTCTCCCAACACCATTTTTATTCCATTTTATGCTTCTTCCCCCTTTGTTGAATATTAATTGACCATAGAGACTTGGGTTTATTTCTGGGCTCTCTGTTCTGTTCCATTGGTCTATGTGTCTGTTCTTATGCCAGTACCAGGCTGTTTTGATTACAGTGGCCTTGTAATATAGTTTGATATCAGATATTGTGATCCCTCCTGCTTTGTTCTTCTTTCTCAGAATTGCTGCAGCCATTTTGGGGTCTTTTATGGTCCCATATAAATTTCTGAAATGTTTGTTCTAGATCTGTGAAATATGTCATTGGCACTTTAATAGGGATTGCATTGAATCTATAAATTGCTTTGGGTAGTACGGACATTTTGATGATGTTAATTCTTCCAATCCATGAGCATGGTACATGCTTCCATGTGTTTGTGTCTTCCTTAATTTCTTTCTTCAGTGTTGTATAGTTTTCTGAGTACAGGTCTTTTACCTCTTTGGTTAGGTTTATTTCTAGGTACTATATCAAATGGGATTTTTTTCCTGATTTCTGTTTCTGACATTTCATTGTTGGTGTACAAAAATGCCTCTGATTTCTGAATAGTGACTTTGTATCCCGCTGTTTTGCCAAATTCATTTATTAAGTGGACCATGGACCAAGCACCTCAACCTACCTAATATTTACAGAATATTCCAGCCAATGAAAGCAGGATACACATTCCTTTCAAGCAAGTGCTCGTGGGACATTTACCAACACAGACTATATTCTGGACCATAAAATAAGTTTCAATAGGTTTAAAAGGATTCAAGTCAATATTAGCCATTAGGGAAATGCAAATTAAAACAATAAGGTACATACACATCTATTTGGACAGCTAAAATTAAAAAGATGGGCCCTGGCTGGTGTGGCTCAGTGGACTGAGTGCCCACCTGCGAACCAAAGGGTCAACGGTTGGATTCCGAGTCAGGGCACATGCCTGGGTTGCGGGTCAGGTCCCAAGTTGGGGTGCACAAGAGGCAACCACACACTGATGTTTTTCTCCCTCTCTTTCTCCCTCCCTTCCCCTCTGTCTAAATATAAATAATAAAATAAAATCTTAAAAAAAAAAGATGGGCCACACTGTGTACACCAAGTGTTTGGAAGCATGTGGAGGAACTAGAATTCTCCTACGCGGCTGTTGTGACCATGAAATTCCACAGCCACTCTGGAATACTGTCTGGAAATTCCTTAAGGGGTTAACCGTGTATCTACCCATGATCTAGTCATTTCGCCACTCCTAGGTATTCACCCAAAAGAAATGAAAGCATATACAAAGGCTTTACGTGAATGATCATAGAAACTTTATTTGAAGTGGCAAAAAAAAAAGGGGGGGGGAGGGGAACAATTCCATGTCCATCAACTTAAGAACGCATAAACAAACTGTAATATTCCAAAAGACTTTTTTAAAAAAAGTGGCAGTCATGGTACTAATAAGCAGAAGGTTCCTAGGGGCTCCCTTAGCTATTCATAAACGTCACACCAGATTTGCAGACGGGGAAGAGAAGCAACTCTCAGAAGCCTAATTACAGATCATGCCTAAATGTCCACACTAAGGCCCGCAGCTTGCCTACCTCATGGCACCTGCACTTGTTTTTTAATTAAAAATATATATTTTTCAATCACAGTTTACATTCAATATTATTTGGTATTACTTTGAGGTATACAGCATAGTGGTCAATCACATACTTTACAAAGTGTTCCCCGATACTTCCAGTGCTCACCAGCACCACACAGTCATTACTATTATTGACTCTATCTCCTGTGCTGTACTTTATATCCCTATGAATAGTTTAAACTACTGATCTGTACTTCTCAACCCCTTCACCTTTTCTCACCCAGTCCCCCAATGCCACCCCCCGCCCCCGCCAATCTTCAGTTTGTTTCCGGTGTCTGTGCATCTGTTCTCTTTGTTCATTTAGACTGTCCTTCAGATTCCACATATACGTGAGACACGGAGTATTTGTCTTTCCGTGACTGACTTATTTCACTTAGCATAATACCCTCTAGGTCCATCCATGCTGTCACAAATGGTAGATTTTACTCTTTTGCCCTGGCTGGTGTGGCTCAGTGGACTGAGCACCAGTCTGTCAACCAGAAGGTCTGCGGTTAAACTCCCAGTCAGAGCACATGTGGGTTGTGGGCCAGGTCCCCAGTTGGGGGCACGGGAGAGACAGACAATAGATGTTGCTCTCACATATCATTGTCCTCTCCCTTTCTCCTTCCCTTCCCTTCTCTCTAATAAATAAATAACGTTTTTTAAAAAAATATCCTCGGGTAAGGATAAAAAATATTTTTTAAAGATTTCATTCTTTTTTATGGCTATTTATTATTCATATTTTTGATGATTTTTTTTTACCTATTAAAGAAGACCCTTTAATATGTCTTGTAATACTGGTTTGATGATGATGAACTCCTTTAACTTTTTCTTGTCTGGGAAGCTCTTTAGCTGTCCTTCTACCGTAAATGATAGCTTTGCTGGGTACAGTAATCTTGGTTGAAGATTTTCTTCACTCTGAATATGGCTTGCCACTCCCTTCTGGCCTGCAAAGTTTCTGTTGTGAAATTAACTAACAGTCTCATGGAACCTCCCTTGTACAAAACGAAATGCTTTTTTCTTGCTGCTTTTAAGATTAGCTGCCTTTAAGATTATTGCTTTGTCTTTAACCTTCGGCATTTTAATTACAAAGTATCTTGTGTGGGCCTCCTTGAGTTCTTGCTTGGGACTCTCTGTGCCTCATGGATTTGTATGTTTATTTCTTTCACCAGGTTAGGAAAGTTTTCTGTCATTTTTTCAAATAGGTTTTCAATTTCTTGCTCGTTACCAAAAAAAAAAAAGGGAGGGGGAGGGTTTGGTTGCCTTTTGCCACAAAAGCCAATCTCGTGAGGCAGGTGCTGATACGAAAGGAAAAAGGTTTCATTTGGCTGCTGCACTGTCTTGGAGAATGGAAGACTCCTCGTCTCAAAGCTCATCTCCTCTGCAAAACCCAGACAAAACCCAGCCATCCTCAGGAAGACCAGAACAAAAAGGCAGTGCCTAGATTCCCTGCTCCATTTTAAAGTACAGTCCTTTGGAGCCCGAGGTAGCTGCTAAGTGGTCATCCAGATAGCTCAGCTTGTTCCTAGCTGCTGTTTGGCTTCAGGCCCCCCACCTGGAGGCTGTGTGTGAAGGCAGTGCAGCCTAGCCACATGGCTGCTAGGGCTGCAAGGCCACTTGCCTGTACAGGGGAGCATGCAAGCACACCAGCGAATCCTTCACCAGGTCAGCAAGAAAGAGACTCCCTCCTGGAGGCCATGGACCACGCAGCTACTAAGGCCACATGACCCATGGAGGACAGGTCAGTGCACTGTCCCAGTGCAGGTCCCGAGCAGTGAGCGATGAGTGAGAGCAGAGACATCCTGAGCAATGAGCAAGAGAGCAGATCCCAAGCAGTGAGTGACCAGCAAAAGGAGCGCAGGTCTAGAACAGTGAGTGACAAGCAAGAGAGAAAGCACAATTGTTTCTTTGTTCCCCTATCTGTTTTGGGTGTGGGACAGGCCAGTTGCTTTCTCAGAAAACCAATTAACTTCCTAAACTCTAGGTGCTTTGGGTGGGTACACCTCCCAGCTAATCCCCTCCTTCCCCAGGCTAGGCTGACAGGCCTCTTTGGTTCAGTACTTCACCATTCTGACTTCTATGGTGCATGTGCCTGCCTTCCCTTGGTCCTACCCCTAACCTGGTATCAGAAGGGTGTAGGCAAGGGCTTTTCCCCTTATCCAATTATCCTTCTAGCTTTTGGTACCTCAGGGCCCTATCTATTCATTCCTCTAGGCCTCAGCATGCTGGGTCACACCCATTTACCTTTCCAGCTTTCCAGGTGTGCATGAATGGGGACCCTGTCCATTCATCCTTCTAGCTCTCAGCCCACTCATTGTAAAAACATCCCCCTGGTCACTGGTGGGGGAGACTCCCCTGACTCCACTGCGTCTGAGATTGACCCACTTCCCTGACTTCTGGGCCTCAGGCCACATCGCAGTGGCTCAGCCATCTCCGTGTGAATGCGTCACTGCAGCCAGGCCCAACCACCACTCTGACTGGGAGAGGGGGCGCCCTGCCACTGGCTATGTCTGCCAAGGTTCCCACTGCCTCTGGGCTGGGCAGTCATGCAGCCAAGGTGCCGTGATCAGCTGAGCCTCTGGACTCCTTGCCCCACCTGCAGAGGGGAACCCCCTCTTCCCTGCAGCTCCACACAGTCTGCTGAGCATCAGGCGCCTTGACTCACTGAGAAGGGGCCAGCCGAAGGTATGAGCTCATCTACCAGTAACTCTCTCTCTTCTCCTTCCAGCACCCCTGTGACGCAAATGTTAGTATGCTTGAAGCTGCTGCAGTGACTCCTTAGACTATCCTTTTTTTTTTTATTCTTTTTTCTGTTCTGATTGGGTGTTTTCTGCTTCCTTATATTCCAAATTGCTGATATGATTCTCTGCTACTTCTACTCTATGGTTGATTCCCTATAATTTACTCTTCATTTCAGTTAGTGCATCCTTCATTACTTTTTCATGATTTCATTATCCTTTGTCATGCTGTTTAAGTTCCTTAAAGTTTTAAGTTCCTTGAAGTTCTAAATTCCTTCAGCATCCTCTTAAAAAAAAATTATTTATTTTTAGACAGGAAGGGAAGGAGAAGAGAGGGAAATATAATTTCTTTCATTCAAGAAAGATCATTGATCGGCTGCCTCTCACACACCCCCAATTGGGGACCTGAACCACAACCCAGGCATGTGACCTGACCAGGAATCAAACTGGTGACCTTTTGGCTCACAGGGCAGTGCTCAATCCACTGAGCCACACCAGCTAGAGCATCCTTGAGCATCCTTATAACCATTGTTTTGAAGTCTGTATCTGGTAGTTTGCTTGCTCCATTTTATGTAGCTTTTTTCCTGGAGATTTCTCCTGTTCTTTCCTTTGGGACCTCTTTCTTTGTCTTCACATTTTGACTGCAACCCTATGTTTGTTTTAATGCATTATGTAGAGCTGCTACATCTCCTGGACTTGGTAGAGTGGCCTTGTGTAGTAGGTATCCTATAGGGCACAGTGCCACAGCCTCCCCAGTCACCCAAGCTGGGTGCTCCAGGTGTGCCCATGTGAGATGTGTATGCTGTCTTGTTGTGGTTGAGCCTTGATCGCTGTTGGCATCACTAGGAGGGACTGACACCCAAGGTCAACTGGATATGAGGACTGGCTGTGACTATAGCAGAGGCACTGCTAAGCAAGAGCCAACCCTACAGAGCAAGACTTGCTTCAGTGGGCTTTGGTGCTTGCTGATTCTGTCCCTTGAGTGTGTCATTTGTGGAAGTGGTAGGGTTGTAACCCAGCATGGTCTGAAGCTGTCAACTGGGCGCACTGGCTCTGAGGCCTCCTGGGAGGTTTAAGGTCACCACCGCCTGTGTCCTGCCTGGGGCCAACTTGCGCAAGCTACAGAGTGATCCTCGTATGGCTACTTGTGCTGGGCTTGGAGGTGCCCAAGCTGCAAACCAAGGCCAGCTGCCACTAGTGCCAGGCCTGGGGTCACTTAGCAAGAGGTATGGAATATGCAGGGGCCGGATGCTGCTCGTTTGAGAGATTTTAGGAAAGTCCAAAGCATAAGGCAAGAGAAGCCATTTGTATGGGAAAGCCGCTGGAAGCAGCTTGGGTGCATCCACAAGTTGGACGAGGCTGGGTCTCAGGGATCACCCAGGCAGAGCAAACAGATTTAACCAGGTTGACAGAGACTAAGATATGGTGCCTGCCTCTGGCTCTGTGGGGGGAGGGCTCAGAAAAGGCACAGTGGCTCCTGCCAGCACTTCTATTTGGGGGAAAGCTGCCCCTCCAGCTCTCACCTCAATACCAGACAATTCAGTTCCTCCCTGTGTGTCCCTGGTGCCTTCTGAGTTGCTGCCCTAGCATTGGAGCTCAGAGTGAGCAAATCCAAGTAAATCCATGCATGGTCCCTTTAAGAGGAATGCCTGGGACTCCAGAAGCACTCTGTCTCCCTCAGCCTATACTACTGTTAGTTTTTACAGTATGGGGAAGTTATGGAGACTTCTCTTTCTGGCACTGGAACCCTGGGCGGGGGTCTGGTATGGGGCTTAGACCTCTCACTCCTCAGGGGGACATCTGCAGCCCAGCTATCCCTCTTGATATTTACCTGTCCCACGTAGGTGTGGGAGCCACCCATTCTGCATCTCTGCCCCTCCTACCAGTTCTGATGTGGCTTCTTTATATCCTTAGTTGTAAAACTTCTATTCAGCTAGATTTCACAAGGTTCTGAAGATGGCTGTTCTGTAGTTTAGTCGTAGTTTTGATACGGTTGTGGGAGATTCTGAGTACCAAGCTTACCTATACTGCCTTCCTGAACAGAATGCCTGGACTTCTTTTTAAGGGGCAGCTAAACAAACATACATGAATTTTCCCTGCTGCTTCTGAGAAGTCCTCTTAGCTGTCCTGAGCTGCACACCCAAGGCACCCACCTAAAGGGACCGGCCGGCGTCCAGGGCATCCAGAGCTCTCTGGCACAGAAAGCTCCACCTAGCTTTGTTCTTGCAGGAGTGGGCCCTGGCCGGCATCGACACTCAAGATACCATTTCCAACTTTCCTTGCCGATTTCACAGAGGAGCAAAAACTCATTTTTATAAATCCAGAAAAGACTAAATGTCATGTAATTTTCAAAGTTTATAAATAAGAGACAGGAAGGATATATGTCCTGTTTTTTACTGACACCTTTGGAAATAAGCCTGGAGTATTTGAAATAGACAGAGCTATGATTTTCAGGATACTTTCATGGCTGTGGTTTCTTCTGGGAGATGGTGGGAAGGAGAGGGGAGGAAGAAAAAGGGGTGGATGAAGCTACAACCACATCCGTAGTGTGTGATTTCTTAAAAGTAGATATGCATTTGAGTGGGAGGTTTTGCTGGTTGGCTCCTTCTAATGGAGACAACTGAAGGATTTTTAGAAATGTACGGAAGTTTGTTTGGTAAATAGTAACATGCTTAATAGAATACCAGAAAGAGCTGTGTGCTCATCAGAATGGGCACCATTTTGAGTTCCCAGATTAAAAAATAGAGAAAAGAAAAGAAAAAGAAATGCCACAAACTTGTTCTCAGGGCCTTGGAAAGGTACACACCCAGGATCGATGATGCCAGCTGCCTTCTAAGCAGTGGGGACTTTCTATCTGCAACTGCCTAGAGAACCCCTGGGTAAGGAAGCGCTGCAGGTGCACATTTCCTGAGCCTGCAGGAAACTGCCACACTGGGGCTCCAGGACCTGGGACAGCGCCGAATTGTTTTTTCTTTTACCCTCTACTTGGCAAATAACTTTTTCAGGGGCGACGCTCAGCGATTTATGCCTGGAGACTGCGTTCAGAGACACCTCTAGATACTTAAAAACTGCCCCGCTTCGTGGGCACAAAATGAAGGCTCGTTGTCCCCTAAACACCATAATGAACCCCCTGGAATTACTAGGTCCTGCTGGGGAAAAGAAAGTCATAGGAGTATAAATCGAATGTTTACTTTTTGGCCAACGTAAAAGGCAAGGTACATTTATTTCTAAACTTAAATTTTACAATAAGACAATAAAATAAGATTTTCCAACACTGCATGGGCTCATTTGGAACTGTTTTTTTCCCTGCCTGAGGTATAAAAATAGCTTCTTACATCATCTGTGATGAACTAATTAACGAACCCCGGTTTAGAGGGTAGGGCTTATAAAATTCTGGAATAAAAGCATTATGCTGGTCTTACATGAAAAAGGTCATTCCGCATGTCCCTCAAGAGGCACAGAGGCCATTCAGGAATTCATTTTTGTCTTTCAGAAATACGCGTTGCAATGTCACCAGCTGTGCTGCCCTCCATCGCTGGAAGGAGCCTGCTCAGCACCCAGTTGCAACCAGCGCTTGACTAGCTCCTTTTTTTTTTTTAAGATTTTATTTATTTATTGTTAGAGAGAAGGGAAGGGTAGGGGAAAGAGAGGGAGAAAAACATCAACAAGAGAGAAACATTGATCAGTTGCCTCTCATACGAGCCCCAACCAGGGACCAAACCTGCAACCCAGGCATGTACCCGGACCAGAAACTGAACCAGTGACCTTTTGCTTTGCAGGATGATGTCAAACCTACTAAGCCACGATGACCAGGGCTCGACTAGCTCTTCCTGATGCTATTCGGACAGGGCCGTGGGTTGCCTCCAACACCAGAAGCTGCCTTCTTCCTACTTCTGTCAAGACTGGGATTCTGGCAGACTGCTGCTCTGCAAGTCCAACACCCACTCTGCAGGTCTAGGTTCAGGAGGGGTGGGGTGGGCGGCAGAGAGGCCAGGGTCAGGGCCAGTTCTGACTCTCCATGTTAGTTCTGTCAACAGCTTTATGGAGATACAGTTCATATACCACACAATTCACGCATTTAACGAGTACAAGTCAGTGGTTTTTAGTATACTCACAGTGCTGTCTCTGTGTTATTTTAAAGACAATAAAATCGTAAAATGCACGTGAGAGTATTTGGAAAAAGTTAACTGGACACAATCAAGCTTTATTTATGCAACACACTGAGGAAATAAATAAGAATTTACAGAAGTTACCAAAGAACACATACATTCAACATTCATGTAATCACGTTAATCTGAGGAAACAGTGGCACTTCAGAAAACAGAAACCTCTCCTGCTTGTTCCTGCATTTCATGTCTGGTGCTGGGGAGAGCCAGGGGTGCCAGAGGAGGGAAAGGGAAAAGCTCTTCGAAAGGGTCACTCCTGGCCTGTGCCCCACTCCAAGAAGCTATAAATATGACCCCTCTATGGCTTTTCTCTGGAATGCTAACCAACTGCATAAAGGACAACTGAGCTCACAGAACTCCACTGCAGGCTGTGTGAAGGCGGCATGCCCTTCAGCCTATCATTCAGATGTCTCTGCACACAACAGAGAACTGAAGGGTTCATTCCTTACAGGGACACTCCTAGACTCCTGGCCCATCCTAGACCCCTGAGAATAACTGTAAAAGAGGAAGAAAAACAAACCAAAAAGTTATCCAACGCAGGCGCATAGTTCAGAAAGTCAGTGCTGCCAAGACCTGGAACCAAACAGCAGCTCCTTCCCCTCACACCCACCTGGCCCTGCTGGGAGAAGCCCTCCTTTCTGCTCCTTAGCTGGGGGGGGTGGGGGGGGGGGCTCACTGCCTCCATGCCTGAGAATATGCTTCTGGCACTATTTCTTGGCTTTTCAAATTGACATGTTGCATTTTGGCCTCCTATGGTTTAAAAAGAGAGAGAGAGAGAGAACTTAGCACTCTGCACACTCTCCCAAGTTTGGCTAGGTCTCCTGCAGTGTTTACATCACTGATGACATAAATATCTTTTCTGCTAGACCACATTTAAACTATAGCGCTGCTTTTCTTATGTAAATTTTTCCTATACTTAGCAATTCCCTTGCCTTTCATTGCCCGAATTTTCTACATACCTATTACTCCAACATCTTTCCAGAATAACATGCCTCATTTAGATCGTTCCTACACGACCAGGCCCCTGGGGTCTCGTGCCTGGCTGCTGCCCCTGCATTCCCTCCTCCATGCGGGCAGTTCCTAGGTGCTCCTTCCTGGGAAAGTGTTATGTGGTTATATACCTTCAAAGCCTTCTTACCTGAAGCACCTGCACTCTTCCCTCCCTGGCAGGTGCATGTGTACACAGTTGTAGGTTGCAAATGTGTCCTACGGCACAGGGAAGGTTGCTGCCCCAGCCCCATCTCACTCCTGCTGGAGCTATAGAGTCTGATGCTGCCCTGTCCTGGTATATGTGGGACGTGTTTTAATCTCTAGAAGCTACTGGGAACCTCCTCTCTACCAGCAGGATTCCCTTTTTGCTGGGGGTACTGTCTCCGCACTGCACTGCGCATAGGAAGAGCTCTTTCAGACAGAGACACAGCACGGAAGAGTTCCTGAAGGACCCTATTGATAAGTACCCTGTCCACCTCCCCAGCAGGGCTGTCAGGCACCATGCCTACTCAGTCACGTGCTTTCCTATCTTTTATCTCTCATTCTGTCTTTTAAAGAACTTTCTGGGATATAGTGATTTTTTTTCCTAAAATTTTTAAATTGACTTTAGCGAGAAGGGAAGGTGGCGGTAGACAGATAGAGACATTGATTTGTTCCACTCCTTTATGTATTCATTGATATGTCCTTGTATGTGCTCTGACAGGGGGTCGCACCTGCAATCTTGGCGTGTAAGGACAATTCTCTAACCAAATGAGCTCCCCAGCCAGGGCTTCAGGTATATTCTTGACTTGATCTTTTAATCCTTCAACTGGATGCTTTTATTTCATGTTTAATTTCTGAGTGTGCTTTCCAGTTTTCTGAATGAAATGCCTTCTTTAATCTGACAATATAAACCAAGTTTTATTTTCCAAGTTTTTTTCTGCTCTCTTGCACTGACTGTTCCCTTTAAGTGCTTTCTACTTTACTTGTTTTTAGTTTGGTCTCTCCCTTTCTTGTGGGCTTTTCTCAAGTATCTGAGGCTCCTGACCATTTCTTTATACTTACAAGTGGTCACTACAAAGCTGATGAAAAGCTAGGACTGAATAATGGGCTTGTCAACTGGGGGTCTTGCTACAAGTGACCTGGGCAGTGATCTGGCTCCTCCTGTGTTGTCAGCTACTCCAGGAATGGACACTGTGGGGGCAGGATCCTGAGAAGGCTCACATGGTAAATGTGATGAAACAGCCATGCATCATCAATGTGATGAGCCAAGTCACTCTGTGCATGTGTGACCTATAGCAGACAGCTGGCCACAAAGGAAAAGAAGCAAGCAGCCATGCTGTGGGTGGGTCACATGGCTGGGCCTGAGCGTGCCAACTAGGACCTGAGGGCTGTTGCACACCAACCACCAGCAAGAAGACAGGAATCTCGCCCTTACAAACACAAGGAACTGAATTTTGCCAACCACCTGGCTGAATGTGGTGGGGAGCCCTGAGCACCAGGAGAGACCCTGGGCAGAAGAGATGCGAGACAGAGTGTCCCAGACAAAGGGCACAGCCAGTGCAAAGGGCCTGAGGAGGAGGGTGCCTGTAGAATGCAGGGAGCCTCAAGGAGGCTGGGTATCTGAAGCACAGTGAGGACGGGGTTGGCAGCAGGAGATGAGATGAGATGAGGCCCCGGGAGAGTTCTGAGTATGGGAATAACATGACTTGCCTCCAGTGTATTTTTTAGTTGTCTATTGAGAAAAGATGGGGGAACCCTGGCTGGTGTGGCACAGTGGATTGAGCGCCAGTCTGTGAAGCAAAGGATAGCCAGTTCAATTCTCAGTCAAGGCACATGCCTGGGTTGCAGGCCAGGTCCCCAGCAGGGGGCGCACAAGAGGCAACCACACATTGATGTTTCTCTCCCTCTCTTTCCTTCCTTTCCCCTCTCTCTAAAAATAAATAAATAAACTCTAAAAAAAAGTTTAAAAAAAAAAAGATTTGTGCAATGTATGGAGAAGGTGCTGTGACTGATCAAACGTGTCAAAAGTGGTTTACAAAGTTTTGTGCTGGAGATTTCTCATTGGATGATGCTAAATAGTCGAGTAGACAAGTTGAAGTTGACAGCGATCAAATTGAAAAACTAATTGAGAATAATCGTTATATCACCCCAGATAGCCAATGTATTCAAAATATGCAAATCAATAGTTACTGGTGACAATGAAAAATGTCTTTTATTTTTTTAAGTATATTTTATTGAT
Organism: Macrotus californicus; assembly: GCA_007922815.1. Classification (NCBI taxonomy): domain Eukaryota; kingdom Metazoa; phylum Chordata; class Mammalia; order Chiroptera; family Phyllostomidae; genus Macrotus; species Macrotus californicus. The sequence goes on from VMDR010006714.1 coordinate 12,389, forward strand.
TATGCTTTTACAGTTGTCCCATTTTTTCCCCTTTATCCTCCACCCTGCAACTTCCCTCCCACCAGCATTGCTCAGCCCTATAGTTCATTCACATAAGTTCTTTAGCTTCTCCATCCCCTATACTATTCTTAACCTCCCCCTGTCTATTTTTGTACTTACCATTTATGCTTCTTATTCCCTGTACATTTTTCCCCATTCTCCCCCCCGCCCTCTCCCGTCTGATAACCCTCCATGTGATCTCCGTTTCTGTGATTCTGTTCCTGCTCTCTAGTTGTTTGCTTAGTTTGGTTTTGTTTTTGTTTTTGGTTCAGTTGTTGATAGTTGTGAGTTCATTGTCATTTTACTGTTCATATTTTTGGTAATCTTTTTCTTAGATAAGTCCCTTTAATATTTCATATAACAAGGGCTTGGTGATGATGAACTCCTTGAACTTGACCTTATCTGGGAAGCACGTTATTTGCCCTTCCATTCTAAATGATAGCTTGGCTGGATAGAGTAATCTTGGATGTAGGTCCTTGCCTTTTATGACTTGGAATACTTCTTGCCAGCCCCTTGCCTGCAAGGTTTCTTTTGAGAAATCAGCTGACAGTCTTATGGGAACTCCTTTGTAATAACTGTCTCCTTTTCTCTTGCTGCTTTTAAGATTCTCTCCTTATCCTTAGTCTTGGGTAATGTAATTATGATGTGCCTTGGTGTGTGCTTCCTTGGGTCCAACTTCTTTGGGACTCTGAGCTTCCTGGACTTCCTAGAAGATTATTTCCTTTGCCAGATTGGGGGAATTCTCCTTCATTATTTTTTCAAATAAGTTTTCAATTTCTTGCTCTTCATCTTCTCCTTCGGGCACCTCTATGATTCAGATGTTGGAATGTTTAAAGTTGTCCCAGAGGTTCCTAAGCCTCTCCTCACTTTTTGAATGGTTTCTTTTTTCTGTTTTAATTGCATGTTTATTTCTTCCTTTTGCTCCAAATCATTGATTTGAGTCCTGGTTTCCTTCCCTTCACTGTTGGTTCCCTGTACATTTTCCTTTATTTCACTTTGCATAGCCTTCACTTTTCCCTCTATTTTGTGACCATACTCAACCATTTCTGTGAGCATCCTGATTACCAGAGTTTTGAACTCAGTATCTGATAGGCTGGCTATCTCTTTGTCACTTAGTTGTTTTTCTGGAGCTTTGATCTGTTCTTTCATTTGGGCCATATTTCTTTGTGTGGGTGCACCTGTTACATTGTAAGGGGCTGGGCCTTAGGTATTGAGGGGGCAACCCACATTGCTGTGTTGTGGCACTGTATGTGAGGAAGGGTCAGAGAGGGAACAATGCCGCCTGCTCTGCTCTCCAGAGGCTTTCAATCACTTCCCCTGTTACCCACAAGCAAATTGGGCCCTTCTGGTGCTGATTCCCAGGTGGGTGGGTTTGTGTATATTCTAGAACCCCATGGACCCCCCCAACAGACTCTCCTGTGAGGCTGGGAGTTTACCTGTTGCTGCAACCCCCCACAGGTTTTTATAGCCAGAAGTTTTGAGGCTTTCTTTTCCCACACTGGAATTTTAGGTTGTATGGTATTTCTCGCCCCTAGTTGTTCTTTCCAATTTATCTGCACACTACTGCCAGCTGCAGCCTTGCCCCACATCCTCTTTGCCCGGCTGCCCATCTCCACCCCTCCTACCAGGTGGATGAATGTTTCTTCTTCAACTCCTTGGTTGTCCAACTTCTATACAGTTCGATTTTCTGGCAGTTCTAGTTGGTTTCTTTTTTTTAAATTTGTTGTTGTTTTTTGATTGTGTGAGGAGGCAGAAGTGTATCTACCTACACCTCTATCTTGGCTGGAATTCCAAAATGTATCTTATTTTATGGAAAAAATGAAACAACTTTTTGGCCAAGCCAATACTTCTTGTTTCTATAAATCTGACTATTCTAGGGACCTCATATAAATGAAACCATACAATATCTCTCTTTTTGTGACTGGCTTATTTCACTAAGCGTAATGTCCTTAAGGTTCATCCATGTAGTAGCATGTGTCAAAATTCCTTTCCTTTTTTAGGGTTGAATAAATAGTCCATGGTATATACACACCACATTTTTTTATCCATTCACCTGCCAATGTACACAGGAGTTGCTTCTATTTTTTGACTATTATGAATAGTGCTGCTATGAACATGGGTGTACAAATACATAACAGTATACGTTTAAAAAAAATGTACAAGTCATGCAACTACAGCACACTGATATTTGGCTACCTAGGTAAATATTATATTCATTCTCGAAAGAGTATCTGTGAAAAATGGTAGTGGTGTCTTCCCATTTCCAATCCTCCCTCCACAGCTATTAGAATGCTTTGAGTTTACAGCTCCTGTTTGAATCTGGCTGTTTTCCTTTCTTGGACCAAGTAAACACTTCCTTACTATATTAGCTTCCTATTGCTGCTGTAACAAGTTACCACAGACTTTGTAGCTTAAAATAACAGAAATGTATTCTCTTACACTTCTGAAGGCCAGAGTTGCAATGTCTTACAGGCTAAAACCAGGGAGTCAGCAGGGCTGGTTCCTATGGGAGGCTCTAGGGCAGAATGCATTCCCTGACCTTCCCGCCAATGCCCCTGGACTGTGTCAGCAACATGCTAGTCTCGGCTGCCGTCGTTGCAGTGTCCCATCTCCTCCTGGGTCATCAAATTTCCCTCTGCCTCCTCTGCTAAGGACCCTGGTGATTATATTTGTGGCCTACCAGGATAACTCCATCTCAAGACCCTTAATTTAATCACACTGGCAAAGCCCTTCTGCCACATAAAGTAACACTCACAGGTTCCAGGGGTTATGACTTGGACATCCTTGGGGGCATTATCAGTTATCAGCCTACCTTGTAACACCTACCTCACTTATTTCAAAATAAGTTTGAGATACAACTTTTGCCCTACTGTTTTAGTCAATTCACTGTATTTTTAAAACAAATTCAGCTGATCTAATGTTAATTTTAAGTCTTCATTCTCACCTTTTTTGGAAGACCACTGACACTAATATTGACTGCATCAATCAGGCAGTGATTCTGAGCGTGACCCTGAATAACCTTTGGTAATAAAAGTACACAGAAGGTTTCAGGTTGGGCTTTGACATCAGCTGTATGAACTTACATTTGATGTCATAAGTACGCGCTTTCTCCTGGGGCTAATCTTCAGGTGGAGGATTTCTTTTTTCTAGAATATTTTTGATGAAATGCATGAAAAAACAGTTTTTTCTATGAAACAACCTTTGAAAACATATCTCTTTTGTTACTGAATACTCTTGCACTTTGTAGATACAGTGTATCTAAAACATGTAGAAAAAACCTGGGATTTTCCTCCATTTTGCTCATTGCTGTACCCCAGGGTGAGAATAATGTTACTGACCTCAAGAGGTTCACCCTTTGGGGTGCTCTATTGAAAAACGAGACCTGGCTGGTGGCTCACTCAGTTGGAGACTGTCCACTACACCAAAGGTTCCGGGTTCGATCCCCAGTCAGGGCACATACTTAGGTTGTGGTTTTGAGCCTGGGCCAGGTGTGTATGGTCAGCAGTTAATCAATGTTTCTCTCTCCCATCGATGTTCTCTCCCTCTCTCCCTCCCCCTTTCTCTTTCTCTAAAAATCAATAAACAGCTTCTGCTGCAGCCACCATTGAGGAACAGCAGCCATGGCTCGCCACTACCCCATGGCCATGGGACTCAACAAGGTCCACAAAGTGACAAAGAACATGAGCAAGCCAAGGACATGAGCAAACCAAGGCACAGCCACCGCCGTGGATGCTTCACCAAGCACACCAAGTTCGTGCGGGACATGATCCGAGAGGTGTGCAGCTTTGCCCCCTATGAGTGGTGCGCCATGGAGCTGCTCAAGGTCTCTAAGGACAAGAGGGCCCTGAAATTCATCAAGAAAAGGGTGGGGACACACATCCACACCAAGAGAGAGAGGAGCTAAGCAACGTCCTTGCAGCCATGAGGAAGGCAGCAGCCAAGAAGAACTGAGCCCCATGCCCTCTGTGTAATAAAACCTGTTCAGAAAAAAAAATAAAAAATAAAAATCAATAAACATATCCTCAAGTGAGGACTTTTAATTAATTAATTAGTTAAAAGGCAATTCATATATAAAACTATGCCCTCCCTAAAGGGAGGTTAGCCATTGTTTATATTACATTGCTTATATTTGGTCCATTACATATTGATTTCTTCTTTGCAACTGGCTACATTTATCAGGTTGGGTTCCAGTCAAGCTCATCCTGTTTACAGCTGGTCTGCAAAATACTGTGCTACATTTTAACATTTGGCAAAGATAGCATTTAGTGTAAAAATGGCCCAGACCTTGAGACCCTTGTCCTATCTCACAATAGTGCCCAGTCCACAGCTGGTGCTCAGTACTATTACTCAATAAACATTTTGCTTCAGTTGGACAAGCAACTTCTGAAAGGAGTGATTCATCACAGTGGTAAGAAGCTGGAAGCATCAAAGGGAGGCTGGTTGAGAGACTTAAACCAGTTCATCACTACAGTGGGACTTCATCTGGCCAATACAAACCACGCCCTGGAAGAACACTGGCTTCTCCTGGAGCAGGTGGCTGCCTGAAGTAGACTTTAATGTCCCCCTTTATGGTGACAGACTGGGAAACCCAATGCCCTCTCGGATCCCATGCTCTGTCTCAAAAAAGTGCCCCTCTCTCCCTTGAGGCTGAACCCCAGTGCTGCATGTGCTGCCATGCAGGGACAGCCTGCCTAAGAAGACACCAACCATAGAAGTCCAGGCTCATAATGATGCCTCCTGGGCTGAGAATTAATGAGGCTGGCACAGAATGCTCACAACAAGGTCTGGCATGTCATGAGTTGCCACTAAAAATAAGCTCTTACACAATTAAAAATAAGACATGGTACAAATATTCGTTTTGTTTCCTGAGAAATTGGATATAAGCACAGAAAAGAACTGGGAAGACACGCATTTCAGTGTTCTCTAGCAGGAAGGGATCCAGAGAACATGGTAAAGGCTCTGATTTGAATATGCTTACTTTACTAAATAATAGCTACATATGCCATTTGAAACAGACACAATCACCATAGTAAGGTACCTAACCACCCACTGACCCCTCTATGCTCCAGACATGTCCAACCCAAGGTGCTGGATAAGCACAGTCTGAGGACCTGAAACTCTTTCCCTTGTGCCTTTACCTCCGACCTGGGTATATCAGAAGGTACAAGTTCATAAACAACACAGAAGTTTCACTGTGTGATTTAAAACTTAAAGTCATTCTGCTTAGAAAAAAAAAAAAGGCTTTGAGGCCTTGGCCAGGTAGCTTCGTCGGTTAGAGCACACACAAGAATCAATCAATGAATGCATAGATAAGTGGAACAACAAAATGATAGTTGTTTGTTTGTTTCTTTCTTTCTTTCTTTCTTTTTCTCCCTCCCCAAAATCAGTTTTAAAAATTTTTTAAAGCTTTGAGATACACGAATAAGCAGCACCGTGTGAACACATCATCACACCCTGCCACACTCAGGAGCCACCTTAACGAAGATGTCTTCAGAAAGACCTGTCTAGGCCCTGGCCCACAGCAGCAGAGCGCTCACCTGCAGCTGGCCCTGCAGGAGCACCAAGCCTCTCTGCCCCACTGCAAGCACGCCTAGGTCAACAGTAGCAAGGGCCACTCTGGAAAGACAGCCCGCCAAGTGTCTCTCTTTAAATCCGTCTGAAGGAGACACGCTCTACCAAGGAGAGCCTACCCTCCAAAGTCATCACCAGAAACAAAGCCAACCTTGATGCCCCGCCCATGAGTGGCACCCCTGTTTTGCTTCACTTGGACAACCAACTTCTGATATGGCCAGAGAGAAAGAGGTAGAGGCAGAGGCAACAGCTAAGGAAACAAAGAGCAGACAAGGCAAAAAAGCATCCTCTCCTACAAGTGCAGGATCACCAGAAAGACCAAGGCCCTACTCCCAACATCATTAGGATGCAACTCCCCCAACTGCAAGTTGCACACTGACCCCTGCACCCAGAACAAGTTTTTGTCCCCACCAGCTCCACCTCAAGCACACAGGGGCTACTACCCAAAACTCAGGGCTCATCCAGAGAATACCTTTCCTTGGTAGGGTTCTAGGTACATATGTCCTAATGTCCCATTTGCTCATCTGCCTCCCTAGGCAAGTACCAGGCCTGTCCCATCCACCTCTGATGGCCTATACCTGGCCCAAGGTGATACAAAGCCCACCCTGATGAACACACTGCTGGGAAGGAATGGGTGGGTGCCTAGAAGGCGGGTTCCATTCTGGGGCTTCCTCAGTTCTTCTGGCAGAAACTTTCTTCCCATGAGGAACCCAGTAAAGGACTCCACAACCGTTAGTCAAGCCTCTGGTTGGCCATCTGAGGGGGAACAATGCCCCTCAGCCCTCACTGCCCGACACCAGACCAGATCAGAAAGGCTCCCTTCTGTGTAGCCCGTGGTTGGTTTTGATCTTGTTTTTTTGAGAGCTGGTTTATATCTAGAGGTAACAGTTCCTGTAAGATAGCACCTGGGATCCACTCTTGAGGACCACACAATTCCAGAAGCTCTAAAATGACGAGCATCACACCTTGGTGCATCAGACCACCACTGATGAATAAAGTTAACTGTAGAATTGGCCTAATGTCTATGATTATCATCATTTTGAAAAATTGTCCAGACATCAATCAACAGCGGAAAAAACTTTAAAGTTAACACAAAATGAAAACTCCTCAGGCTCTCATTCTGCCCAACACCATCCAGGTTTTCTCTGCTTACATCTTCTTACATCTTCTACACTTGGCTCTTTAAAAACAGAATGTTAAACCAAAATACACAGTATGTATTTCAATTTAATGACATAGGATAGCATATAACTGAAACTTATAAGAAAGGAAAACACCACAAAGGAAAGGCATGCTAACAGAAACATTTTCAAGGCTCCACAAGACTTTAGAGGCTGCCTGAGCCAACCCGCATATCACAGACTAAGAAACGGAGGCCTCAGGCCAGGTGACACGCACGCTGCGACACAGAAGGATACACGTGCACAGAAGTACTTATTCAATAACACTCGTAGAAGAACTTCAACTCAAACACACAAGAAAAAGGGAAATTAAATGATACAGCATTTTCCTTTATCAAACTGGCAATGCTTTTCTAACCCTTTAAACTCTGCCTGTCAGCCCTGCAACTTCATTTGTAAGGCTTTACCCTAAAGAAGGAGTAAAACTCGCTCAGAAGATTCAGCCACAATAAAACTTGTAACAGTAGAAAGGCGAAAACCTAAAATACCAAAGACAGAGAATTTAATCAAATAAATTCTAGCTCACTCATTCACATGTTAAAAACCAGTCATAAAAAACACCTTGTGGAAGTAGATACACTGATGTTGCTACGGAAAATACATTGATTTAAGACAGGTTACAGCCCTGAGAGTGTAGTTCACTTGGTTGGGCATCAGCTTGCAAAGCAAAAAGGTCACCAGTTTGACTCCCGGTCAAGGCACATGCTTGGGTGGTGTTCCCGGCTCCAGTCGGGGCACGTATGAGAGGTAACCATTGATTGTTTCTCTCTCACATTGATGTTTCCCTCCCTTTCCCTCTCTCTAAGAATAAATAACACTTCTGGTCAAGATAGCAGCGCAGGCAGATGTGGCTCGCCGCTTCATACAACCACATCAAAACTACAACTAAAATATGGAACAACCATCACTCAGAACCATCAGAAATCACGTTGAATAGAAATCAGACAACTACAGAATTAAAGAAACCACATCCATCCAGACTAGGAGGAGGGCGCAGCCATGGAATGAGCTGATTCTTGGCCCACGTGTGGTGGATGAATATTCGGGAGGGATACCTCAAGAACGAGGAGTCCCAGACCCACACCAGGTACCCCAGCCCAGGGTTCCAGTGCGAGGAAGATAAGTCTCCACAACTTCTGGCTGCAAACACCAGCAGGCTCACTGAGTCAGTGGAAGAAACTTCTGGAGCCCCAAGCAGGTCCTCTTAAAAGAACACACACACGGACTCACCTTCTCAGACTCACTCCTGAGCTCCAGCACCGGGGTAGCAGCTTGAAAGGCACCAGTGGCAATCAGGGAGAAATGGAGTGTCTGGCATCAAGGCGAGCAGAAGCCATTGTCCCCTTTCTGAGCCCTCCCCACACAGAGCCAGAAAGCTGGTGCCATATTTGAGACACCATCAATGTGGCCAACTGTTTGACCCACCTTGGAGATCCCTAGAGAATCCACCCTACCCAACTTATGGCCCACTCAAGTGGTTTTTCCATATGAATGGCTGGTCTTGGCTCATGGTGCACAACTTCCTGAAGCCTATCAAAAGAGCAACAGCTGGCCTCAGTGAGCCCCAAGCCTGACACTAACAGCAGTCGGCCTAGATTCACAGCTTGCCTTCACCTGAGAATCTCCAAGCCCAGCACAAGTAGCAGCCTTCTCAGATTGCTTTATAGCTCAGGCAGGATGGCCCCGGGCAAAACACAAGTAGGGGCTGACCTTGGTCTGCACCACCTGGGAAACCCCAGGGCCAGTGCAACCAGTGGACAGCTGCAGAACATGGTGGAGCACCACCACTCGGCCCTTGCACAGCTGACCCTCCACGGATGGCAGAGGTTGGTGCTCAGTGGTCACAGCCAGTCCTTGCAGCTGACTGGCCTGGGTAAATCCCTCCCAGTTACCTGCCAACAGCAACCAAGGCTCAACTACAAGAGGAGGGTGTACTCAGTCTACACAAAGGGAACACCTTGAGTAACCAGCTTGGGTGATAGGAGGCTGTGTCACTGTACCCTACAGGACACCTACTACATGAGGCCACACTACCAAGACAGAAAGTCAAAGCAGCTCTACCTAATACATAGAAACAAACACAGGGAGGCTGCCAAAATAAGGAGACAAAGTAACATGGCCCAGATGAAAGAACAGATCAAAACTCCAGAAAAAGAGCTAAAGGAAATGGAGATAAGCAATCTATCAGATGCAGAGTTCAAAACACTGGTTATTAGGATGTTCAAGGAACTTAGTGAGGACCTCAGCAGCATAAAAAAGATCTAATCAGAAACACAGGATACACTAATTGAAATAAAGAACAGTTTACAGGGAAACAACGGTAGTGAGTTTGAAGCCAAGAATCAAATCAATGATATGGAACATAAGGAAGCAAAAAAACAACTAGTCAAAACAACAAGAAAAAACAACCCAAAAAAACGAGGACGGTATAAGCAGCCTCTGGGACAACTTCAAGGGGCCCAACATTCACATCACAGGGCTGCCAGAAAGAGAAGAGAAAGAGCAAAAAATTGGAAATCTACTTGAAAAAATAATGAAAGAAAACTTCCCTAATTTGGTGAAGGAAATAGACATGCAAGTCTAGGAAGCACAGAGTCCCAAACAAGATGGATGCAAAGAGGCCCACTCCATGACACATCATAATTAAGATGCCAAAGGTTAAAGATAAAGAGAGAATCTTAAAAGCAGCAAGAGAAAAGCAGTTAGTTACCTATAAGGGAGTTCTCATGATACTGTCAGCTGATTTCTCAAAAAAAAACTTTGCAGGCTAAAAGGCGTTGGCAAGAAATATTCAAAGTCATGAAAAGCAGGGACCTACAGCCAAGATTCCTCTACCCAGCAAAGCTATCATTTCGAATCGAAGGGCAGATAAAGAGCTTCCCAGACAAGAAAAAACTAAAGGAGTTCATCATCACCAAACCATTACTAAATGAAATGTTGAAGGGCCTTATTTAAGAAAAAGAAGAAGATCAAAACAGTGAACAATAAAACGGCAAAAATACATATCTATCAATAACTGAATCTAAAAAACAAACTAAGCAAACAAAAACAGAGACAGAATTGTGGATACAGAGAACGTTTTTTTTTTTGTTTTGTTTTTTTTTTAAATACAGAGAACGTTTTGATGATTGCCAGATGGGAGAGGTGTGGGGAGTGGGTGAAGAGATGAGGGGATTAAGAAGTACAAATAGGTAGGTACAGAATAGCCACGGGGATGTAAAGTACAGCACAGGAAATGGAGTGGCCAAAGAATATATACACATGACCCATGGACATGAACAATAGTGAGGGTATTGCCTTGAGGGAGTGGAGGGTGCTGGGGGGAGGGGTCAAAGGGGGAAAATATATGGACAACTGTAATAGCACAATCAATAAAATATAATTTTAAAAAATAAAAACATCTTTTTTAAAATAAATAAAACAGTTTAGAACTGAAAATCTATTGACTTAAAATAGGTTAAAACTGCAAATTATGACTCTGGTTTTATCTTTCCTATTTAAATAACAATTTAAAAGCCTAGAAAATTGAAAAGATACACAGTGCTGGATGGGATTTTTGTTTTCTCCTTTTTTGCATATTTTTCTTTAAATGGGCATTTTGTTATTTTTTTCTTTTTGAGTTTCTTCTTATTGCTTTAATGGCCATACCAACAATGAGAACAGCTTCTTTATTCATGTATTACAAGTGCTAGGATCCCTCCTACTGCAAAGTTCTTAGTGAGAGAAAGCCCAATGTTCTCCTAAGTGCTGACTAACTGGTACTAACTGGTACTTCCTGTGAAATGCATTGTAAGGCAGGCTCCTTAAAGGATGTATCTTAAAAATAAAATCACCCAGAGGAAAGCGTCTGGCAACTTAGTGTCTTTTCAATCCTCATCAGCTAGTGCGAATCAAGGCTGATAAGGATGGACTTTCTCATAAAAGGGCTTTGTGTTTCCTGCAGGGGAAAAAAAAAGCAACCTTGTTTTCTTTGGATTTTAGTGAAGTAAATCAACCCACCCAATGCGGGAATGAAACAGAACTCTGTACACCAGTGAGAAAAGAAGGGTGAGACAGGGGACTAGAGGGGGAAAAAGAGAGGGAGGAGCAAACACTTGTGGAGGTAACTTGCTCCATCCAGCATGGTCTCTCCTTACTCTCCCAGATAATCATACCCAACTGGAAAGACTATCCACCTGCCCCCTTTGTGTTCAAAGAGCCACCTGATAAAGCAGCTGAGTGGAACCTGAGCTCCTACCCACAAAGGGTGGGTGCCCTTGAAACCCGAGCCTAGGTGCGAAACACCATCTCTGTGCTTTTGGGCAGCTCAGCAAACAGGACCTGACTATCACTTAGTGCTGCTCCAAAAGCAGAAATCCGTGAAAGCATCCAAACATGTAGAGTAAGACAGAGCTGAACCGGAGAGAGACAGCTGCTCCTGAACACAGCCTAGGACCGTCTTTGCTTCCTCTGCCTTTGCTTCCTCTGCAAGTATCCGCAAGCTTCACGGGGATTATCACAGGATACAGAACGCAAGAGAAAAAAGTACTTTGTTTCCAAGCATGTACTCATGCACCCACACCTGTTCTGTCCTAACTTCTCCTTGAGTACCCTTCACACTGACTGGGCCTAAGCATGGCAGGGGGCAGGACCCAGCCACGGACCCTCCGCACTGACAGTTACAAAGGAAGCCTGTGCCCAAACACTGATGTTTAAGCCTGGCCACGAAAGAAAGTTTAAGTTTACTGATTACTTACTGGCAACAAGGGCCCCACTGACTGACCCGGGCTACCAAGCCCCTACAAACCACCCAACACCCAGCTCTGGGGCTTTTTCCCCTAGAAGGCAACACCCCAAAGTGGAAAGCTATAGGACCTTGGGTTTGACAGTTTCAGGCTGAAATTCAGCCTCTCTCACCAACTGTCTTTCTGGCCTTCTTTGAGCTTTTTCTCAAACAAGTCTCCTGAGCTAAGGGGACAGCACTCACCCACAACACAATCTGCACCAAGATCCACAGAGGAGAGACACTAAAACCTGCTCCACGTTCACGTGCTCTCACCTGCCTGAGAAGGACAAAGGTTTTCCTTCACAGCAAAGCTCTCAGCTTCACATTGTGTAGAACAAGGAGGTCTCCTGCTCTCTTCCCCGGGCCCACCCTGGAGTCTGAAACTGCCTTGAGCACAGCTCTGCTGGCAATTCCGTGTGCGTGTGCGGCCAGGGGCAAGGAGAACTACCTGAGAGCGGGTTAGGGATGCAGACTCTTAGGCCCCACCCAGAACTTGCTAAAAAAGAAACCTGCTGATGAGACCTAGCATGAGCTTTTTTTAAATTAATCTGAGAGAGAGAAATAGAGAGAAAGATAGATATCAGTTTCTTGTTCCCCTTTATTTATGCATTCAATGGTTGTTTCTTGTATGTATGTGCCCTGACCAGGGAGCAAACACACAACCTTGGTGTATTGGGCTGACACTCTAATGACTGAGCGATCGAGCCATGGGGACCTAGCACTGGACCTGGCACTGAGTTTTAACAAACCGTCCAGGTGTTTTGATGCCTCTGGAGCTTGAGAACCCCCGATGTGGAGGGAGCAGAGGCTTTAGTTCAAAGATCTCAGTTAAGTATGTAACTCCAACTAACACCCCAAACTCCCCACCAGCAGAAATACTAACTCCACTGCAAAAAGCAGTGTCATGCAGGGAACTTCATATTCCACAGGGTGTGAATATGAACCTGGATTCTTCCTTCCTTCAATACGCAAGTCAAAGAAATACACGCCTGACCACCAGTCACTCGAAAACTGTGCTAGCACATCACAGGAAGAGAGAATGGGGCCTGGGCATGGGGACATAAGCGTGTGTCTGCTGAACGGTGGCACAAAGCAGTGCAGGGCAAAGTGCACCCTCCATGTGGGTTGCAGCACTGGCCATGAGGTCCCACTTCACATTAGGGTTTCTGTACCTGAAATCAGTTTGCAGCAGAAACTACAGAGCATCGGGCATAAAGGACTATTTTATTACTAGTACAGCATATTGCACACACCTAGTTTTACTTTCATCACCGGTCTACCTGTAGGCCTTTGAGTCAGTCAGGAGCACTTTACAGGGAGTGAAAGTGGAGAAAGGTAAAAACTTATTCCAAGTGAGAACACACTGCCGACTAGGGAAGATTTCATACCCTGTGGTATGTGTCTCCGGAACACTTGTCTGTTTTTTCACTAGTGGGCAAATGTGACTTTAGTTATCAGGAATATCAAAGGTCAAAGAATAATGGACCCAAGTTCATCTTCCTCCATTCTACGGGAGGGTGGATGAGGAAGAGCGTGGATGCACCGGTGTGGACAGAGGTGTCTGTTCTCACCTCCTTGTCCTGCTTCCCTTCTCGGTTCTCAGCAGTGCCAACAGGGGACATGAGGGAGCCTTCTTCCCCATCCACAGATGGCTTCCCTGGTGTGGCTGGTCTCAAGCACTTACATGCCCAGATTCGGCACATAGCATTTTCTTTTCTTTTTTTTTTATTGTATTTTTTTTCTTGGCATATAGCATTTTCAGAAATAAGTCTCTCCTTCCTTAAAGGATAAAATAAGTTTTACTGTGTCTTTGACATGTTTGTGAGGAAGACACATTTCCTGCCTTCTGAGAGACAACAGCAGAATGCTGGCAGCAAAGCAAAGGGAACTCTTTCAGCAAAGAGAACATTTCTCTAGGAAATTAATATGCCGGGCAGGCCTAAGGAGAACACCCACCAGTTATAGCGCCCTCTGGGAAAAGGGGAGGAAAGGGGAGGAAGAAGCCGCCCTGCTCCAACTTCTCCCTGTGCTTCTGCTTTTCAAGGAAAGCAGCTTCATACCCAATGTGGTATCGCAAGTTCTTTAAGCCTCTTAGTAAGCCTTCAATAAAAAGAAAAGGAACACGGAGATGTATAGTTCAGAAACACTGACACGCGGTTTCAGGTAAACCCACATCACCCTAAGGCCAAGTTCTTGAACCACAGGCCACAAATACACATGCAGTTACTTTAAGTTCCCCCGAAACATCCCAGAGGGAAATTAAAATCCCAAGAACACTTTGCACGCAGCGAGCCTTCAATCACTCTGACTCTTGCTCTTTACAAAGCACTCCCCCAGTGTCAGGATGTTTAATTATTGCACCTGCCTTATGCACTGCTCACAACCACCATGAACTAGGTGCCACCAAAATCCTCATTTAGAGAGAAACCTAGAGCAGGTGAGTAACCGGTCCGGGCCCTTAGCCGATCTTAAACACCACCCTCTGCCCCTCAGCTCCCCCTCCTCAGCCTCCTTTGCGATCTCTGTTCTACGACCTCCACTCTGCTTCCTCCGCTGCTCCCGCTGGACTTCAGTGGTGTTTTCTGAGCTCTCCACTGGTGACTGTGGCTGAACACCGCAGCTCACTGGCAGCTGGTCACCAACACTACTCAGCCCCTTTTCCCTGCTCACAGGCCCCAGTCTCGTTCAGACCCTCCTTCCTTCCTTTAGTTCGGCAGATATCTAGGAGTGCCACTGCACTCCGGCCCCGCAGGCACGTTCATGGTGGGTGGGAATGGAGACAGAGATGACAAATAGGAGAATAAATTAAAACAGAGTTTGCTATGGGGGGGGGGGGGGAATGCAAACTGTAATTGAACAACAATAAAGAAATTTAAAAAAACAAAAAAACAGAGTTTGTTAGATAATGGTAAGTGCTAAGGAGAGCAGTAAAGTGGGGAAAGGGGAACAGAGAGTGCTGGAGGCAAGAGAGGCCCCAACAGGGAAGGCTGCCTGTAGCCAGGCCAGGAAAGTGATCCTGACTGGTTTAACACAGTGATCCTTGACAAGGTTCTCACACTCCCATACCCTGTGGGTGCTGCATTCCTAACAAGCCCTCAGACAATGCTAATGCTAATAGTGTGGCTGGTGGTGGTGCAAGGACCCCACTTTGGAAAGCTCTGCTCAAGCCACCTGTGGTTCCTCTACCTCCCTGCCCCCGCCCCTCACCTCCCCCACCCCCCTACCCCTGGCAGGGACAGGCCTGGACAGCCCGGAGAGCAAACATAGCCAACAAAGGGGAACAGGGGCAGTGGGCCTGGGGAGGGCTGTAGAAGAGTTTCTTTGAAACAGAGACACAGGAAGAGGGCTCTCTTTCTGCTTCAGGATGCATCCTGCTGTAGCCACAACAATGAAATCAGGGAGGCAGCATGCTGAGCAGTACAGACAGGCCTGGACTTCCGGACACTGTTAAGGTGTCACCTACCTAGTGCTTAGTGCTGGTCCTGTGAAAACGTTCTTAATTTTTAGAGCCATGACCATCCAGCCTTCTGTTACTTTCTGCTGGAGTCCTTCTAACTACTGAACTCTCAGGCTCCATCTCCAGCCCAGACCTCTTCTCTGAGGTCCAAGCCCAGGGAGCACTGGATAGCCCATGGGTGTGTCGGGAGGTCCACAACTGCGCTCCCACCTCCCCAGGCCCTCCTCAAGTCCCCACCCACACCCATTCAGCCACGGGGTCACATCATTATTGCCTCCCAGAGCTTAGAGGCCCCTCTCCGCTCCACCTCCTCAAGCACCACCTAAGTCCAAGTCATCGCCAGGCCTGCACCGGCCCCTTGACTGGTCTCCCCCATCCACTCCTGTCCTCTCCAAACCGAGGCACTCTTTGAAAAAATAAATCTTATTACCTACCTTCTCTACTTAAACTCCTTTTTTACATTTTTTTATTTTTCAATCACAGCTGACATACAGTGTTATATTAGTATTAGTATATTATACTATATCAGTTTCAGGTGTACAACGTAGTAATTAGATATTTATAACTTACAAAGTGATCACCTCGATAAATCGAACGCCCACCTGACAGTTACACAGTGTGCCTATCACCCCCATGCTACACTTTGTATCCCGTGACTGCTTCATAACTATCAACTGTACCTTCTTAATTTCTTCTCCTTTTCAACTCTTGCCCCCAAGCCCCCTTCTCATCTGGCAACCATCACAATGTATTCTACGTCTACAAGTTTGTTTCCGTTTGTGTGTTTATTTCTTTAAACATTTTTTTTTATTTTTAGAGAGCAGAAGGGAGGGAGAAAGGGAGGAAGAGAAACATCAATGTGTGAGAGAAACATCTACTGGTTGCCTCTTGCCGGCCTGCAACTGGGGACCGGGCTGGTGACCCAGGCATGTGCCCTGACAGGGACTCAAACCAGAAACCTTTTGGTTCACAGGCTGGCGCTCAACCCACTGAGCCACGCCTGCCAGGTCTGCTTATCTCGTTTGATAGATTCCACACAGAAGTGAAATCAGATGGTATTTGTCTTTGTCTGACTTATTTCACTTAGCACGACACCCGCCGGGTCCATCCATGCTGTTGCAAACGGCAAGATTTCATTCTTTCTTATGGCTGAGCAGTACTGCTTCGTATAAATGTACCAATTCTTCTTTACCCACTCATCTACTGATGGACATTTTGGTTGCTTCCACATCTTGGCTGTTGTAAATACTCTGCAGTGAACAGATGGGTGCATGTATCTTTTTGAATTAGTGCTTTAGGTTTCTTTAGAAAAATACCCAGTAGTTGTCTGTGGACAAATACCCAGATAAATTCTTTATAATTGCTGGGTGTTAAAGCCTTTGTTTTAAAGTCTATTTTGTCTGGTCTAAGTTTTGGTACCCCAGCCTTTTCTTTTCCGTTTCCCTTTATCTTTTCCATCCCTTCACTGTGTATGTGTCTTTCGATCCAAAGTGAGTTACTGAAACTCTCTCAAGCCTCCGAACCCCTGCGGGACTGAAGACCAACAATCCCAGTGCAGCCCTGTGAGTTCTGCCCCCGCCCCCTCCAGTCTCACTGTTCTTTGTCTTTCTCAGGTACCTACTTCCTCCCACTCAGGCCTCTCCGTGGCTGCACCTCCACCTGGCATGCTCTGTCCTCTGCTACCCTTTGCCTTACGAATTCTACTCAGCTTCAGGATGTCAGCTCAAAAGTTACCTCAAGAAGAAAAAGAATAAAAAAATTAAAGAGGGACTTCACTAAGGTAAACTTTTCTAAGGAGGTCAGATTCACTGATACACACCCTCAGGTAATCTCTGCTTTTCCTTCATTGCATTTCTATCAGCTTGTACTTACAGGAGATTACCTGTTTATTAATAACTTGAGAAGGGACAAGAATGTTCTCACTTCTCACTGTGTCTCCAAAATCTATTACACTGTCTGGCACAAGGAAGATGGTCAATAAACATCATCACACGAACTTCAGGCCAAGACGGAGGCATAGGTAAATACACTTTGCCTCCCCGCACAACCAAGAGAAGGACAACAACAAATTCAAAAACAAAAAATAACCAGAACTGCCAGAAAATTGAACTGTATGGAAGTCCAATCAAAAGGAGTTAAAGAAGAAACATTCATTCAGCCTGACAGGAGGGGTGGAGAGGGGCAGCGGGGGCAGAGAGGACATGGGGCAGCCGGAGGATGGGGCAGGTGAGGCAGCAGCTGGCGGACCTGATGGTCCCATGTCTGCGTGCAGATAAACCGGGAGGAACAACTAGGGAGCAAGACAGACCACTCAACCCAGCGTTCCAGCACAGGAAATAAAGCCTCAAAACCTCAGGCTGCAAAAATCTGTGGGGGTTGCGGCAGCAGGAGAAACTCCCAGCCTCACAGGAGAGTTTGTTGGAGAGACCCATAGGGTCCTAGAAGGTACACAAACCCGCTCATCCGGGAATCAGCACCAGAAGGGCCCAATTTGCTGGTGGGTAGTGGTGGAAATGACTAAAAGCCAGTGAGAGCAGAGTAAGCAGCATTGTTCTCTCTAGGACCCCTCCTCCACATCCAGCACCACAACACAGCAATGTGGGTTACCCCACCATGGCAGATACCTACAGCTTCACCCCTTAATAACAGGCACACTAAGACAAAAAAATATGGACCAAATGAAAGAAGAGATAATAGCTCCAAAAATAGAACTAAGCGATGAAGAGATAGTCAACCTATAAGATGCAGAATTCAAAACACTGGTAATCAGGATGCTCACAGAAATGGTTGAGTATGATCACAAAATAGAGGAAAAAGTGAAGGCTATGAAAAGTGAAATAAAGGCAAATGTACAGAGAACCAACAGTGAAGAGAAGGAAACCGGGACTCAAATCAATGGTTTGGAGCAGAGGAAGAAATAAACATTCAGTTAAAACAGAATGAAGAAACAAGAATTCAAAAAAATGAGGACAGGCTTAGGAACCTCTGGGACAACTTTAAATATTCCAACATCTGACCCTGGCTGGTGTAGCTCAGTGGATTGAGCACAGGCTATGAACCAAAGGGTTACCAGTTCGATTCCCAGTCTAGGGTACATGCCTGGGTTGCAGGCATGGTCCCCAGGAAGGGTCATGTGAGAGGCAACCACACGTGGATGTTTCTCTCCTTCTCTTTCTCCTTCCCTTCCCGTCCCTCTAAAAATAATAATTAAATAAAATGGAAAAAAAGTGTTTGAACATTCCAACATCTGAATCATAGGGGTGCCAGAAGGAGAACAGGAAGAGCAAAAAACTGAAAACATAATGAACAACTTCCCTAATCTGGCAAAGGAAACAGACTTCCAGAAGGTCCAGGAAGCTCAGAGAGTCCCCAAGTAGTTAGACCCAAGGAAGAACACACCAAGGCACATCATAATTACATTACCCAAGGTTAAAGATAAGGAAAGACTCTTAAAAGCAACAAGAGAAAAAGAGACAGTTACCTACAAAGGAGTTCCCATAAGACTGTCAGCTGATTTCTCAAAAGAAACTTTACAGGCAAGAAGGAGCTGGAAAGAAGTATTCCAAGTCATGAAAGGCAAGGACCTACATCCAAGATTACTCTAACCAGCAAAGCTTTCATTTAGAATGGAAGGGCAGATAAAGTGCTTCCCAGATAAGGTCAAGTTAAAGGAGTTCATCATCACCAAGCCCTTATTCCATGAAATGTTAAAGGGACTTATCTAAGAAAAAGATCAAAACTATGAACAGTAAAATGACAACAAACTCACAGTTATTAACAACCGAACCTAAAACAAAAACGAACTAAGCAAACAACTAGAAAAGGAACAGAATCACAGAAATGGAGATCACATGGAGGGTTATCAGTGGGGAAAAGGGGGGGAGAAGGTCCAGGGAATAAGCAGCAAAAATGGAAGGTACAAAATAGACAGGGGCAGGTTAAAAATAGTATGGGAAATGGAGAAGCCAAAGAACTTACATGAATGACCCATGGATGTTCATAAGGGCGGGGAGGTGGCAGAATGCTGGTGGAAGAGTGGTGCAGGCCAGAGGGGAATAAAGGAAAAAAAATAGGACACTGTAATAGCATAATCAATAAAATACATTTAAAAAATATCATCACACATATCTGCTGAATGAAAGAATGAGAAGTGGCTGAGCTAGAAACAAAACCCAGGTCTGTCTGACTCCAAAACCCCAAGGACGCCCTTTTATTTCTTTTAATATTACATATAACATCCATTTTATAGATGGAAGCACAGCCCTTACATAACTAATCACAAAAGACCGTGATTCCCAGCAACACTTGGCCAGAGCGCCATCACCTACAGCACCTATTCCTCAAAGGGTCCATCATGCACAACAGCTCACCAGACACTCAGTTCCCCATCACCCAGGCTCCCACGACACGGCCCGGCTCCTGCAAACCGGGCAGGGGAGGACGGTGCCGGCAGCTGCCCAGCTTACAGACTCGGGGTGTGTTTAGAGCCAGTAACAGGAAGCTCTCGCTGACACAGATGAGGTATTTCCAGAAGCTCAGCCAAGGACTTCTGCCTCCTCCCTCCCTGTCTTACCTCCTCCGATGCCACAGGAAAAGCTCTGAAATGCTTAAGAAATCCCAACTAAACTTCTTCCAAGCATCTACAACTTCAAAGCTCAAGACAATATCCTCGACAGCCCCAGCACAAAAAGTAGGTCCTGCTCTGAGTTAGGTATGCGAAAACTAACCTGTGTGGCTGGAGGTTTAGTGGCATTACTTCTAGTAGAGAAGAAGTGGACAAAATAAATGCCTAGCAACCATGGCACATCCACATAATGAAACATTCCAGTGTTACAAAAACCTAGTTTCAAGTATGTGGACTTTGTCAGAAGTTGAAAACACACACACAAAATGCGAGACGAGAAAGGCTAACCCAAGTCATCTGTTGACCGGGACTTCCTGCAGAGTACCGTCCGGGGAGAACGGAGAGGGGCAGCGGTGCCTGAGTCCCGGCACTGCTGCCCCCAGTTTTGTGACTCCAGCGGGTCCTGCTCTGCGGTGTGACAGAACTACAGCGGGGGCGGTGCGGAGAGTGCACAGGCAGACTCCTAAGCCTGGGACACACGTGTGGGGTGTTGAGGAGGGAGAGAAGCTTAACAAAGTTAAAGGGTGAACATATGAGTTCCTCTCCAGTCCCTCCTGAAAGCCCACTGGAACAATGCAGCTCCAGAGGAAAGGCCCCAAATGTTCCAGAAGATGCACAGGCATGGACAAGTGGGAACTCAGAGCAAAGGAGACACACATGCCCGATGATCCAGCAAAGCACAGGAAGCAGAATGGGTATCGGTGTGGTACCTGATAAAAGAAAGCCTGGTTAAATGTCTGCCATGGAACCTCAGGCAAGAAAGCTAAATCAGAAAAGAGAGGCCCTAGCCCGGTAATTCAATTGGTTGGAGCGTTGTCCCAATATGCCAAAGTTACAGGTTCGATCCCCAGTCAGGGCACATACAGGAATTAACCAATGAATGCATAAATAAGTGGAACAACAAATCTATGTTTCTCTCTCTCTCCCCTCCCTCCCTCTCTCTCTAAAATCAATAAACTTTTAAAAAAGAAAAAAAAAAGACAATCAGGGATGCTCCCAAAGCAGGACACTGGGCCCAGAGGATGGGGTGGGGGTTGGGGCGGCGAGCCCTGTGTGGAACAGCAGCCAGTACAACAACGGAAGTCCAAGAGTACGTGCGGAATGGTGAGACTCCTGAGACAGGCTAGAAAGAACTACTGATAGTCTGTAGAAAACTAAACAAGTAAAAACATAATGTGATCACTAACTCCAGGAAAAGCAAAAGTTGTATCAGGAAATATAATCACAGCATACCTAACAGCTACGAAAAATGTCCACAATCAAAATACAGTAAGATAAATACAGAATGTCTACTTAGCCAAGATTCCGATGAACTGTATTGAAATAATGGAGGAGACAGAGAAACATGCGGGCGCACCTTCTACAAGAGAAAGTCCATAGAAACCACCTAAAACTGGGGGCCAGGGACACTGGCAGGAAATAGACAGGAATCTGAGAGCCAGAAGGAAGGACAGTGTAGCTACTTTTTCTTATACAATACGTAGTATACTATTTGACTTTTTAAACTATACATATGATAAAAATTAAATTTAAATGAAAATATAAAGTTAAAATAAGTACAAAAAAGTGCATCAAGCTGAGGCTGGAGCACAGGTGGCAAACACAAGGCCTGTTGGCCCAATCGGGCCCTCCACCTTGTTTTATCCGGCCTGCACCTTGTTTCTACCCGGTGGCAGCGCCGAGCTCCTTGCCCCTAGTTAAGGAGCAGTTACATTTACATAGTCCTAAATTACATTCGGCCCTTTGAGGCAACTGCAAGGCTGATGTGGCCCCCGGTGAAAATGAGTTTGACACCGCTGGGCTAGAGGGTAGCAGAGACACGTCAGAAAGAATGGGCCAAGGTATACAGGCTTCCCAGTGTGGGTTCTGGTTTTTCATCTCTGCTTTTCTAGACAGAAAACAGCCCTGGCTGGCGTGGCTCAGTGGATTGAGCGCCAGACTGCGAACTAAGGGGTCACCTGTGCGAGTCCCAGTCAGGGCACATGCCTGGGTTGCAGGCCAGGTTCCCAGTGGGGGCACTTGAGAGGCAACCACACACTGATGTTTCTCTGCCTCTCTTTCTCCCTCCCTTCCCCTCTGTCTAAAAATAAATAAATAAAACCTACTAGACAGAAAACATTGAGGGCGGAGGGCAGCCCTGAGGCCTTTTGAGGAGCCAGCAGAGTGGGTCCCAAGTAAACATTTACGAAATTAATGTTTAGAAATAAATACATCGGCGAGGAAAAGAGTGATGTTAAAATAAAATATAACTGGGGCGAGGGGGAATCTTTAAAGAGATGCAAACATTTTCAAAATGGTAGAAAAGTGTCTCTCTGAGTGAGATACCAGGACCAACAGCAGTAGCATCACCACGTTAGAAACACATTTCATTTTTTTAAAGATTTTATTTATTTATTTTTAGAGAGAGGGAAGTGAGGGAGAACAAGAGGGAGAGAAACACCAGGTGCAAGAGAGATGCTGATCAGTTGCTTCTTGCACGTCCCCCAACTAGGGACTTGGCCTAGAATCCGGGCACGTGCCCTGACCAGGAATCAAACCAGCGACCTCTAGGTTGGCAGGACAGTGCTCAATCCACTGAGCCACACCAGCCAGGGCAGAAACACATTTCTTA
This sequence comes from Macrotus californicus, assembly GCA_007922815.1. Lineage (NCBI taxonomy): Eukaryota > Metazoa > Chordata > Mammalia > Chiroptera > Phyllostomidae > Macrotus > Macrotus californicus. The sequence goes on from VMDR010006714.1 coordinate 34,637, forward strand.
TCAGGCCCCACTCAGACCAGGTAAATCAGGCACTCCTGGGTGAGCCCGGCAGTCAGTTTTAACGGGATCTCCAGATGATTCTGATGAGAACGAGTGTGTGAGGTCAGGCCACAGCTTGGTCACTTCAGGAGCAGAGTAACACTGCCATTCTCAGCGAGTGGTCTAAGAAGCCTGGGGGAGACTGGTGTCCTGGGGGGTGGGGTATCCAGACCAAAATGAGTTTTATAACACGCTAGGACATTCTTTCTTTTCTCTCAGTCTCTCGCAAATGCACAGTGGCATTTCCCAAAGGTTCCATGACACAACAGATTGCTTGCAGAGGCAGACAGAAGAATCCAGGAGACTTGCAAAACTGTAAAACAATGCCGCTCTTCACACTATTTTAGCAAGCAGTTATTTTTCATAAAAATCCCATTAATGTTAACATGTGATGAATTATTTTTAATGGCTTAGTAAAAGATGTCTTAGTTTTTTTTTGTTTGTTTTTGTTTTTCAGTTTTACTTTCCAATACAGCAAAGATCAAGAGCTAGAACCCACACAAGCAAAGTTCTCTGGTATTCGGTAACATTTAACGGTGTAAAGGGGCCTGAAACAAAACGTTTACGAGGCAGGAGTCTCGGGCTTCAGCAACCTACACAAGGGCTCTCCTGACCATCACAGTACATTGGAACCAAATCTGAACGCTTTCTGTCACTAACAGTGAGCACAGGTACACCGGTGGCTTAAACCAAACCCAAACCACAAACCCCATGTTACCGCACTTGGCTGATGCCTGAATCTACCTCGGGACCCCCCCCCCCCCGAGCTTGTGCACGCAACACCGCGTCGCATACACTGAACACTACAACAGCATCTAACTGACCACTGTCACACCAGGACAAAACGTGAAGCGGAAAATGCAGCTGCCCTTAAACGAATTAACTTTTAGGTGCCCTAAGATTTCTTAGCTCTTTTCAGTCATTTACTCAAATCTGGATTTACCGCATTTGAGTATTATCAATAGGATGGGAAGGAGTTCTCTCTTAACTTCCTTTTGAGGGAGTCTGCATGTTGCACAAAATACGGGTCTTCGGGAGCAGCACTGCTTGGTAGCCAAGACCACGGTTCAATCACAGTCCCGGGGTTAAGAGGAGTTGTTTGAGTTTCCATTTCAAAGACGGCGGTCACTTTTACACCCTGTGTACTCCATGAACCAACAAACGTGGGGCTAGGTGTCGAATTAAAAGGAAAAACCGGGGTGCTTAGGTGTAACAGTCCTTCACTTATTTGGGAACAAAAGGGCTTTTTGTTTTTGTTGGTTGTTTTTACCATTAATAAAAGCCACACATTCTAACATATAGTACAAGATGAAGTGTACGTTATCTTCAAAGAAATTCCCATACTGTGTTTTTCCTTTTTATTTTGAAGTACGTTGAACCCACTGCACAGTTCGAAGAGGGTAAGAAACATCTATACGTCCCTCCCCCAGACTCACCAACCACTGATGTCGTTCCACACGTTGTTTCTGTCTCTCAGCGCACGTGCGCGCCATTTGTGGAACTATTAAAAGTAACCTACCTACAGACACCAAGATACTTCCCTAAATTCTTCTAGCACGTATTTCCTAGGAGCAAAGACTGCCCTCCTACATACTCACAGTACCATTATGGCACCCAAGAAACTTAACACTGATATTATCAAATACGTTGTCAATGTTCAAATTTTCCCAACCATCCCAATAACGGCTTTACAGTTTTTATTTTGTTTCCTTGTCCTTTGAGGCATTTTATCTGCATGTATGTATTACATCCTGGAAAAAGAATCCCAGGGTTTTCCCTCCCGTGTGTTTTCATCTTGCTTCTCCACAGTCTGATGCCCACGGAGGCTGTCCACACGATGAAACCAAACCCACGGGACGGAAGCAAGTTGCTCTGTGCTCTCCCCAGATCTCTGAGTTGCACACCAAATCTGGGGCCGATCACTCCACACTTGTCTAACCTGCCCGTGAGGGTCACTAACCTTTCCAGCTCTGTGGTCATCAGTGATATCAAATTCACCAATGTAACCATACTCTGTCATCACAGAAACCGGACGATGACTTTGGAGCACAGGCTAGTGAGATCCTGGCACTGCCTCTCTTTCCAGCATTGGTGACACTCTGGAAGCCATCAGCCAGGACATTCATGTGCACCATTACGGCATCACGGAAAGATGGCAGAAAGAGCTGTTTTGTTTGCTTTTAATCCAGGATCCAATCAAAGACCAGGCATTAGTTGTTGTCACAATTCTTTGGTCTGCTTCAATCTAGCAGGGTCCCGACCCTTTTTATGACACTGATTATTTTGAAGAGTCCAGGCAGCTGTTGTGTAGGATGCCCCATAGTCTGGGTTTATCTGACTATTACTCATCATGAGACTCAAGGTAACATTTTTGGCATCCCATCCAGAAGCACATAATCTACCCATTATTGGCGAGTCTGAGTTTAGTCACCTGGTTAAGGCGGAGTCTGCCAGATTTCTCCAATACAGAGATTAACCTTTTCCTTTTGTAATCAATCATCTGTGGAACAATACTTTAGACTGTGTGAGTATCCTGTTCCCCACCCTCATCCCTCGCAAAAAACACTGTGTAGTGTTTTTTGACAACCATCGATGATTCTTGCCTGAATCAATTATTACCTTGGTGGTTGCAAAATACTGATTTTCTCTACCTTCCACTCTTTCTACTTTAACTGACATTTGTCTATAAGGAGCCAAATACACTACCCTCTTTGGAGTATCACTACGACTAATTTTTACTTACTATGTGGTGTGAACTTTTAAACTCAATATATCCTTTATCATCATTATTCTTAAAGGTTTTCATTTATTTTTTAGAGAGAGCAGAAGGGAAGGAGAACGAGAGGGAGAGAAACATCAATGTGTGAGAGAAACATCTACTGGTTGTCTCTTACATGCCCTTAATTGGGGACCTGGCCCGCAACCCAGGCATGTGCCCTGACTGGGAATTGAACCAGAGGCCTTTCGGTCCGCAGGCTGGGCTCAGTCTCCAGAGCCACACCAGCCAGGGCTATCATCATTATTCTTTTTTGATGGTCAGAATGTCCCAGATCTGCCTAGCAGAAACCCATTCAAGCTGCTCCTTTTTCAACATGTCCCCATAAATTTTTTAACACTTCCTCACTTTCTGGTACAAAATAATCTAGGCTCACAGTGAATTCTGCCTGCCCAAAATCTGGAATATTTCTCCAAGGATCCTTGGTTCCTTTAGTGGGAAATATTTGGCAACAAAGATCTGGGAGCTAGGTGTACTCATTGCTATTGGGGTATAATTGCCCCCACGTCCTCTCAGAAGACAGATCTAGACATTTTTAAAATCATATATTCACACTGATACATCTAATTTAAATCCCAAGATGACAGGGTTCTTCCCTACCTTTTCCATGCTATTTTTTAATCTCCTTTTTCCCAGAGAACCATGGCTCCCAACACCAACCAGTGTATTTATTAATTTACACTATCCCAAAATACACCGGAAGTAATTGCAGAATTACTACTGCTGATCTATCAACGACAGGCCTACTTTGTAGTAAGTTCTTTGTAGTTTTTTCCTTTTGAATATATTCCACTAAAGGTATACGGAGTACTGTACTCATGCGACTTGGACTATTTTCCTATGTGGTTATATTATTAATCCATTATACTTCTAGGTTCATTTGTTTCACATTTGAATTCAATTTTAAGTGTGTTCCATTATTGTTGCTGTAATTTTATTTTTTGAGTATGTAGAATATTTGCATGCTTCAAAAGTCAAAATTACATAAAAAGGCTTACTCAGATGTCATTCATATACCTTATACCTTGTCCCCACCTACTTGAATAAGTTATTTAAAATTAGTTTCTAGTGTAGCCTTGGCGAGGCGGCTCAGTTGGTAGGAGCATCGTCCCATACACCGAAAGGCTGTGGGTTTGATCCCCAGTCAGGGTGCGTATGGGAGGCACCAGGTGATGTTTCTCCCTCTCTTCCCTTCTCTCCCTACAATCAATTTCTAAAAATCTCCTCAGCCCTGGCTGGCGTGTCTCAGTGGACGGAGCACCAGCCTGCAAACTGAAAGGTCACTGATTCAATTCACGACCAGGGCACATGCTGGGTTGTGGTCCATCTGTTGGAAAAGGCAACCAGTCAACGTTTCTCTCCCTTTCTCTCCCTCCTTTCCCCTCTCTCTAAAAATAAAAAATAAAATCTTAAAATATATCCTCAGGTGAGGATTAAAAAAAAATTTAGTTTCTAGTCTAGCCTTCCCATGTCTTTCTGCAAAAAGCAGATATATTCATATTTTTATCCCTCCTTCTTTCTCATTTTGCATTCTTTCTCTTTCTTTATTCCTACAGTCAGACCCTGCGGGCCTAGGCCCGCCCTAGAGTCTGTGAGCACGGAAACCTTGAGTGGGTTGAGGATTCTGACTCCATGGCCGGGAGGATAAGGGTAAGAAGAGACTTGATTTGGAGACTGTAAGGCATGGTTTCTTATTCTACCTGTGAACTCCTCTTCCTCAGCGAAGTCCATCACTTGGGGTTCTAGGCCTTAGAACCTCATCTTTTTTTTTAATTGTAGTAAATCAGCCATTCTACAGTATACAGCCCCATGGCGTTAAGTACACTCACACTGTTGTACGACCCTCACCCACCTCCAGGACTTTTCTTCTTCCCACACTGAAACGCAACCCACTTAGCACTAACGCCCGACTGCCCTCCTCAGGCGACCACCGTTCTGCTCCGTCTGTAAGTTGGCTCTCGGGAAGCCTCTCATAAGAGGAATCATACAACACCCATTTTTTCTTACCACCTGTCATACATATTAATTTGTCCTTTTTTCACTTAACGTATCTTGGAAATCACTCCCTTCCCGTTCACAGGACTCTTCCTCTTTTACTTTTGCAGCTGCACCTGCTATTCTCTGCTATGTGGACGTCCTCTAGCTCACTCATCCTGGGTGGTTATTGGGCTGTTTCCATATTTTGTATCACAGATAAGGCCGCCATGAATATGCTTGGGCCCCTGTGGCTGGTATTCACGGAGGTACATTCTAGAAGCGGGACTGTTAGGTCAAAGGGTAAATGCACACACAGAAACTGCCAAGTCCCCTTTGTGAAGATTGCACCATTTTGTACTCTCTCCAACAATATGAGCACGTGCCTATTTCCCAAGAGCCTCACCAACAGAATGTGTGCGTGCTCTTACATTTTTTGCCAACATGAGTGAGAAGTGCTATCCCTGTGATTTTAATTTCCACTTCTCTTATCTGGAGTGTAGCTGAGCACCTTTGTTACCGAGCAAGGGCTCACTGCCTGACAAACTCAGGAGCCAATAAGTACTATGGCACCAGCTTTTTAGAAAAGGCTCTACTTGCGAGTTGACTGGCAGGGAAACAGGAGGCAAGGCTCAAAGCTATCTTCCTAGACCCAGGGTTAGGGGTGGGGTTTTAAGGTGTTTCACCACCCGGTCTCCCCGGACAACAGACCCTCACTTTGAAAGGGTTTGGGTTCCGTTGGGTTCTAGCCCTTTGGTTCTACGGGGAGGAGCAGTTAAGGGTTCACAAGTGTTACCCATAAATGGTGTATCGAAGGTTTAACTTTGGTTCTGGATCTTGTTAGAAATGGGATAGGACCACTATGAGCTGGTTCTGCAGTTACATTTTTCATATGTTTAAGGGCCATTTGTATATCTTTTTCTGTGGAATGTCTTCATATCTTTTATCCATTCTTCTATCAGATTTTGGTCTTTTTTCCCTGAGACTTTTAAGAATTTTTGTATCAACCTTTTATCTGTGACTCATGTGTTCTTTTAAATCCTACTTAAGAACACACTGGGCCCCAGCTAGTGTGGCTCAGTGCATTGAGGGCAGGCCTGTGAATCAGGGGGTCGATGGTTCGATGCCCAGTCAGGGCACATGCCTGGGTTTCAGGCCAGGTCCCTAGTGGGGGGGCGCACCAGAGGCAACCACGCATTGATGTGTCTCTCCCTCTCTGTCTCCCCCCTTTTCCCTCTGTCTAAAAGTAAATAAAATCTTTAAAAAAAAAAAAAAGAACACACTAGTTAGGCAGGCTATATACCCTCTGAAGATCTGAGGTGCCTCCACTGACGTAAGCAGAAGGACCAGAAATCAGACTGTACACAGGGAAGCTGGCCACCCTCTGCTCAGGTCTTTCCCATGGCGCATAGCCTTCTACCCACCCCTCGTGTATTCCAAGTTAGAAAACTGTTCTCACTGGCTGAAGTGTTTAAAAGGTATTTTGTAGGTTTTCTTGCCCTTCTTTCTTTTCTTTAAGTGGAATAGAGATACAGAGACAGGAAATCTCAGACAGTAAGCCACCATTTTTTAAAATGTTATTTTAGAGCGAAAGAGAGGGAGAGAAGGAGAGAAACATCGATTTATCGTTCTACTCATTTGCATTCACCGGTGGATTCCTGTATGTGCCCTGAGCAGGGACCTGGACAGCGCTAAAGAACTGAACAACCCAGCCAGGGCTACTTTAAGAGGTTTTCAAAGGAAACGCCAATCGCTCTAATCAATGTGTATTTTTATTCATTTTTATTGTGGCTCAAGCAATCTATTACTAAAGTTTAAATTACTATTTAACTCTTAAAAATATGATTTACCAAGTTCACCGGCAGGTGCCTAAATCTAAAAAAAAAAAGTTTCTGAAATGCTCCTGGGTTGCTAGTGACAGTAAAACGTTCTGTTTACCGGCCCAACGTTTTACAGCGACGAAGGTCTTCACAACACCGCGCAAAGACCATACTGTGGGGACCATTTCTTCGTTCGTCACAATACTGAACGTGCTCTTGTCGGACCAGATGAACCACCGACAAACAGACCTGGCCAACAGCCACCAATTCGTTCATAACCTGCGTTTTAGGTTTTGAACTGGCTGAACTTGCTTAAAGAGAAATCAGAATAAACGATGTTAAATGAAAAAGAATACGGAATCACAAAAGCCTCTGCCTTCAACCACGCTAATAAGCTGCCCACCAGTACCACGGAGCCCCAGCCAAACAGGGACACAAACAGGCAAGCTCAAAGCTCACCTCTGACTGCAGAGGTCCGTTTACCTGTGGGCACAGAAGGCTCCAGCCAGAGTGTCCAACCGGCGGCACGGGCCGCATGCAGCCCAGGATGGCTATGAATGCGCCCCAACGCAAAATCGTAAATTTACTTAAAACCTTCTTTCTGCTCATCAGTTTTCATTCGTGTTTGTGCACTTAATGTGTGGCCCAAGACAACTCTTCTTCCAGTGTGACCCAGAGATGCCAAAAAGTTGGACACCCCTGCAAAACACTTTTGTAAAAGTTTGATGAAATTATCCACCAAAAGAAACAGTAAAACAGATCGTTTAGCAAACTAGAGTTCTAAGAGATGTGCCTCTGTAAGTCCTTGGGAAGATATGGGTCTTTAGAAAAATAACTAGGATTTGCAGCGAATAGCTAGGAATTTCAGAAATAGCAAGTTTCAGGTTACCAACATGTAGACAACGTGTAAAAAAAGGACTGAAAATAACGCACAGTGCCAGTGCTGCCTCTACTCAGCTGACAGCGCTCGAGTGTTATTCAATTCTGGGCCTTTCAAATGTCTCACATTTTGAAGCAACCATCCATGACATCGTGCACAATGTCCCTGCAGAAAAGGGCACAGCACCCATTCAAGGCCTGCTGTGCTTGGCCCAGGGCTCAGTCTGCCCAGCGAGAGGCTTATGGACAGGGAGGCAGGACACCTGTCTGAGTGGCATAGACAAAGATCCTGGCTCAAGGTTAGCTCTGGTTTTGAAACCGACAAAAACCACAAGGACACAAGTCGTAACCGGAGTAATACCAACTTGCCTAAAACAAATGTGAAATATGTGGACGGAAAAATAAGACTGTGCCTAATGAAAAAATTTCTTTTCCTCCCTAACGATGATACTAAATCCATTTATCCTAATCCCCTAGTCTCAAGAACTTTTGAAAATAACAGGGCAAACAGTATAATTTTTTCCACCAGGAATTTCTCACAGTTACTTATGTTAGATATTGATGAAAGCACAATGCCTATCTGGAAGCCAGCCTTCAAGAATTATAAGCATTCTCTGCCCTGGCTGGTGTGGATCAGCGGGTTGAGCACCAGCCTGCAATCCGAAAGGTTGCTGGTTCAATTACCAGTCATGCCTGGGTAGTGGGTGAGGTTCCCTCAACACCCCGTTCAGGGCACATCTATGTTTCTCTCCCTCTCTCCCTCCCTTACCCTATTCTCTAAAATAAACAAACAAATAAATAAATAAAACCGCTATTAAAAAAAGAATGACAGGCATTTTCTAATATACATTTATCCAAATATCAGTAAAATTAATAGTCCATCTTCAATAAGCATCTGAACGCGCTAATTTAACGTTCTATAACAATCTTCAGAGACTTCCGGCCAAGATGGAGGCGTAGGTAGACACCCTGTGCCTCCTCGCACAACCAAAAGACGGACAACAACAAATTTTAAAAGAAAAAACAACCAGAACTGACAGAAAATCGAACCATATGGAAGTCCGACAACTAAGAAATTAAGAAACATACCGGTAAAAGGGGCGGAGAGGACTCGCGTGGCGGGGCGGCGGCTGGCGGATCCGGGAAAGGCGTGGCTGGCCGGGAGAGGTGGTGGCTGCGGCCCGGGTATCCCACTCCCTCGTGAGGATAAACGGGGAGGAACGGCTCGGGAGCGGGACGGACCCCGCAACCCAGAGTTCCGGCGCCGGGAGGTGAAGCCTCAAAGCCTCTGATTGAAAACTCCTGTGGGGGTTGAGGCGGCGGCAACGGGAGAAACTCCCGGCCTCACGGGAGAGCTCGTTGGAAAGACCCACAGGGTCCTGGAGCGTGCACGGCCCTCCCACCGGGGATCAGCGCGGGAGCCAGCACCAGGGGGGCCCCGTTGGACTGTGGGTGGTGTGGAAAGTGACTGGTAACCGGCAGGGAGCGGAGCGGCCGCCATTGTTCCCTCTCGGACCCCTCCCCCACAAACAGCGTCACAACGCAGCGACGTGGCCGCCCAGTCCTGGTGAACACCTAAGGCTCCACCCCTTACTACGTAACAGGCGCGCCAAGACAAGAAAAATGGCCCAAATGAGAGAACAAATCAAAGCTCCAGAAAAAATACAACTAAGCGACGAAGAGATAGCCAACCTATCAGATGCACAGTTCAAAACACTGGTAATCAGGATGCTCACAGACTTGGTTGAATTTGGTCGCAAATTAGACGAACAAATGAAGGATACAATAAGGGAAATGAAGAAAAATGTACAGGGAACC
>VMDR010006715.1:0-43973 GCA_007922815.1 Macrotus californicus
TTTTTGTTTCTTTCTTAGAATGTCCATGTCTCTGTTCACATTATCCATCTTTATTCCATGCTGTTTACTTTTTCCTTTAGATCACTTAGCATATTAATTGTAGTTTCAAATTCTCAAAATTTTTAAAAAATGTTTATTGATTTTAAAGAAAAAGGGAGAGAGAGAGACAGACAGACAGACAGACAGACATTGATTGGTCGCCTCTCATATGTGCCCCAACCAGGAATGGAACTTGCAAACTAGGTATGAGCCCTGACGGTGAATTGAATCTTCCCTGTTGGTATGAGACAACCCACTCCAACCAACTGAGCCACACCAGTCATGGCTAAATTTTTAATAATGCCAACATCCCTGTCATATCAGTCTGGTTCTAATGTTTGCTCTGTTTCTTCAAACTGTGCTTTTGCCTTTTATTATGCCTTGTAACTTTTTGTTGAAAGGTAAACATGATATACTTACTGGGTTAAAAAGGTGGTTAATAGGCCTGTAGTAATATATGTTAAGTGTGGAAGAAGGTTCCTTTCTATAGTCCTGTGATTAGATCTCAAGGTTTTTAGTGATTCTGTGCCCCCTGGGTTGTAAATTTCACAATTTCTTCTAGTTTTTTCCCATTCCCTCAGATGGTACAGGATTTCTAGAGGGCACTGGAATTGAGTGTGTCCCTTCTTTGCTGTCAGTGAAACTCTAATAACACCTCAGTAGTTTAGGCTCTGGTAAAATAGTCTCTCTTGAGGGCAGGCCTTGTTCAGAAGAGAATGCTGTGGCATATTTCAAAATGGTTTCTTTCCCCTTCCCCTGCCAGAAGCAGAAGGTGATTCTTCTCTAATTTTTACTATGAGAACCTGGTAGAGCTCATAGAGGTAAAAGTCACAAAAGTGTGAAGCTTCCCCGCCCCCCCCCCCCATCTCCCCTTCCCCAAGCTGAAGAGCAGGTAGGTCCTTCTGGGATTTTTAACTCTCAGACTTATCCACACTAAGCCTCCAGCAATTCATCAATTACACTTCATATTTTCCAACCCCAATACTGGTTCCCCCAATGGTGGTTTCTCCTCAATGAGTTGTGATTCTCTGTATCTAGCTGTCTCTCCCATTCTAGGCCAGCAGTTTTCCCTATGTCACTTCTTTGACAAATTTAAGGAGTGTTTCTGATTTCTCAGTTTGCTCAGCTTTTTACTCTTTAGAATGGAGACAACTTCCAAATTCCTTACATGCCAGACCAGAAACTAAAAGTCCTTCCTATTATTGTGGAAAGCCACAATATGCAAGTGTTGCTTTCCAGAACATAGACATTATATCTGCTATAGGGAAAAGAAAATTAACTCTGCTAAAAAGCTTTTCCCCCCACTAGATAAATGCTTGCTACATTCCAAGCAGAAGTTCTATCATATACAAAGGCCTGGAATTAGGAAAGAGAATAGTTCTTTTAAGAAGTACAAACAATCCATAAGTTTGAAGCCACTCTTGTGTGGTAGAACAGCAGCAAGTAAGGATGGAGACATAAGCAGGAACCAGGATATGCAGGACCCAGCTACAAAGTTTGGCTTTTATTCCTCTCCCAGCCTTTGAGGATTTACAACCCACATTATTCAAAAATTTTAAAGGTGAACGGAAATGGCATGGACTGATGTATATTTTGGCAAGATCACTAAGGGGACATCAGTTTAGAAGTGCATTAATTTCAGGGGGCTGGCAACAATAAAACCAAATGGAAGGCTTTTGTAGAAACCCTAGCAGAAATTTTAAGAGCCTGAACTAATAATGCAGCAGCTGTGGGGAAGGAGAGGAGGCACAACATGTGAGTGGTATTTAGGGTTTGGTGACAGATTGAATGCAGGGGCTGAGGAAGGTGCTGGAGTTGTGATTCCCAAGTCTCTGGCTGGGACAAGTATGTGGCTGGTGGTACCACACAAAGACAGAAGAAAGAGTACAGTTAAGGAGAAAGACGACAAAGTGAATTTGGGACAAATTGAGTTTGAGATAACTGAGAGAGAGCCTAATGGAGACAGATGTTTACCTGGGGCCATCCTGATTCCATACTCTGAAGTCTGTCCTTATATAAATAGAAGTTAAAAACCACGGTGTGAATGAGAGGGGGGAAATGAAGGGAAGGACTTAGAACACAAATTTTGAAATAACGAACACTCAAGGTAGTACTAAGGGAAAGACGCCATTAAAAAGACAGAAGCAGAGAGGAGAGTGGACTGTCTGGTAGAGCTATGCTAACAAAATTCTGCATTCACAACAACCAACGTTTAAGAGTAAACTGACAATGAACTCTCTCCCTCTCTCTGAACTCCGCTCCACTCTTTAAACACATCCAACATGTCCACATTCCTGAGACTTTTCACTCCTCGCTTCCCCTTGAGAACTCCACGCCCCTGTCCTATTGACCACCAAAAATGCCCCCTCATGTCTCAGGAGCAGCTGGGATAGGAGCCTTGGAAGTTTCTCGAATGGATCCCTCTTTCTTTTTGCCCCCTTTCTCATTCTCACGGCTGTTTCCCCTTTCGATGGAGTGTCTTGAAGGCTGTATCTTACTCATCTTGCACCCTCAAGATGTAGCGCGCACAGAGCGTGTACGAGCAGGAAGACGACGCAGCCCTCCCAGTGTCTCACGTGCTTCCAGGAAATTCCTGGCCCTGCACCTTTCACGTCTCGGGTTTGCGTAGGTCTTACCTACGCTGCCTCGGCTAAAGTCACACGGGGAAACCCGTTCCTGACACGCTTGGATTTTTGCACCAGGCGGCAGGACAGCCACCAGGCCGCCGTGACCCAGCCTGGTCCACACGCCCTGCAGCCTCCGGGCTGAGACCAGCCACCACCGCTAGAGCGCGCAGCCCCGCCCAGGCCTCGCAAGCTCTCGCAAACCCCGCCCCGACGCCCGTCCCGGTACAGGCGGAGGCTGCACGCGCCCGGCGCCCGCTCCACCCACGCTGCGCCCGCGCCACGCCCCCGCGTAGGGCACGTGGCCTCGCCCGGAGGCCCGCCCCGGATGCACGCCCCTCGCTGAGCAGAACCCGAGGGCATGGCGAACCAGGTATCGCTGGCCTAACCGAGGGCCGGAGCCCTAGGCTGGGAGGGAAAGAAAGCACAGGGTGGAACCAGGCCGCTCGGCCCGGGAGCCCAGACGGAGCCTTGGAGCAGCGGCTCAGTAGGAAGGCGGCTCTGTGTGACCTCTGCACTTGGGAGGGTTTTGCTGCGTCGGGACGACCGGGCCCGGGTGGGGAGATCCGGAGAGTGGCCAGGGAGAGTGGCCCGAGTGATCGGTGCTGTTCTGGTGGAAATTGCTCGGGAGGGGCCACAATTCCCCTACGCAAAAACGAGTACAGCAGGTTCTTTTGTTCAGGGTAATTTTGTGAATAAAGTTGGTGAGATGCCTGCCGCACGAACGTAGCTTTTGCTTATATTAAGTGGCCTATGGCATAATTGGTTTCCTTCTCTCTCATTTTGCATAAAGTCGCAGAATCTATCCAGGACTCACTGCAGGTTACCCAGGGTCATACTTACGGGTGGCTAACCTGTGACCAGAGCCTGTGCTCCTAAACTCTAGGTTGCTTGTGTTTCATGATAGTAATTCAGAATTGAGCTATTATTGTGCCCCCAAGGAACGTATTATAGGAAGACTCCTAGATCCCTCTTGGTTACATTTTTGAGTATTTAGGCACCAGAGCTTCGTATCCTCCTTTAATCCGCACAAGTATGGCCCCCAGTTTACAGACCAAAAACTGAGGCCTAGAGGTTGGTAGTGCTTAGTGAGGCCTGGAGGTTGGTAAGAAGAGTGAGCCCGGCTTCCGATCCAGGTGTGTCCCAGTGCAACAGGCCGTACCAGGTCCTGAAACACACATTAGACAATAAAGAAAGGTGGGAACATACGGATAACATGAATAATTAAAGTTGCTTTGCAGACTTTGGAAATTTTCTAGAAACATTTATGGCCTTAAATGTTGGAGTTGAGAAGCGATGGCAAACTCCAGAGGTCTTTGAGACATAACGAACTGGCATTCGGTTTTCTTTATTACCAAGTTCCTTTGTTCAGAGCAGCTGAAAAATTATAATTCCTGTTATAGTTCAAATGTTGAAATGGGGCAGTTGCTTGTGATTTAGAGTGGAGTTTTGTTTTGGTTAGAATTGTCATTGAAAGGAAGAGTTTAAACTCAAATATTCTTTAAAAGTCAGGTGGGGGGAGTAACACATTGTGGATGAACTGTTTAGAGTCGTTGCTTCAGATCTCTGGTGTACGTGACCTCATTGTTAGTATTCTGAATTTGACTTTTGCAATTTATGGTACATTAAGGTGAAAAAGGATTCCAATGCAGTGTCTGAATTTTTGGCACTATCAGATTTAACATCTGCATTTTAATTTTAAAAGCAAAATACCTGGCTTCACCGATTTACACAAGCCACCGGTCTGTCTATGTTGCTGATGTGCTGCAGGACTTTTTAAAATATGTAATCCCTGACTACTTAGTCTGGGGCACTGACCTCTTACCCTTTAAATTGTTTTAAAAAATGATGACAACCAGCCCTGGCTGGTGTGGCTCAGTGGATTGAGCACCAGACTGCGAAGCAAGGGGTTGTCAGTTTGATTCCCAGTCAGGGCACATGCCTGGGTTGCAGGCCGGGTCCCCAGTAGGGGGCACGTGGGGGGCAACCACACATTGATGTTTCTCTCCTTCTGTTTCTCCCTCCCTTCCCCTCTCTCTAAAAATAAATAAATACAATCTAAAATAAATAAATACAATCTTTAAAAAAAAAAAAAAAAAAAAAATGATGACAACCAATACAATAGCCATCCAATGTAAATGAATCAAAATTATACCCATTTTTGCTCCGGCTGGGTAGTTCATTTGGTTCAAGTGTCCAGCCAATATGCTAAGGTTTCAGGTTGGATCCCTGGTCAGGGCACATAGAAGAATCAAACAATGAATGCATAAATTAGTGGAACATCAAATTGATGTTTCTCTCTCTCTCTCCCCCTCTTCCTCTTCCTCGCCCCCCTTTCCTCTCTCATATCCATTTTTTAAAAATATACCTATTTTTTTGTCAGATTGGCCAAAAATACATATTTTTGGTGTGTTGCAGAATTTGAGTAATTAGTTTATGTGTCATGAGATGGAAAAGCCTGAAAAATCACTGCTTTATATAATGCAACTCTTCCTTCACTCATTGTTTTATTGCTGCTAGTAACTATTAACTTACTTTTGCAAAGTTCCTGCGTGCCAAAGACTTAGGGCTTCACAGCACTCTCATTGACTCTTCACAGTCACCTTGTAGGCGGGGGTTTTGTCAGGATTTGTAACTCGTCCTTCTCCTTTCCTATCCCAGTTAAAGAGTGGTGCTTTCTCAAACTCACCGACCAAAGCTACACTCTTTCTCCACTTTCTGCATTCTGTAGCACTTTGTGCCTGTCCCTTTAAATCACACTTCTTGTAATTATTGACTTCCCAGTCTCCAGTAAACCCGGTGTTTTTCAACCTTTCTCCTGTCAACTTGTTTCATAACCATTATGTAAACTGCTTAAAACCTTCCTCATTACACTTTATTCTCTGGCAATTGAGGGGACGTACTGACTAGAATCTCTAAGACAACACTATACTATGGAAATATAATACAACTCACATATGTAATTTTAATGTTTCTATTAGCCATTTTAAAATGGCATTAAAGTTTAATATATTCAAAATACTATCAACATTTAATAGGTATTTTTAAAATATCACTGAAATATTCTTACCTTTTTTGTAGCAAGTCTTCAAAATTTGAGTGTATTTTGCACTTACAGCTTAACTCAGCTCAGACTGGCCATTTCTCAAGTGCTCAGTAGCCGCAGGTGGCGAGTGGACACTGTTTGGATAGCACAGTCCGAAGGATAGGTGCAGCGTTTTAAAGTTCCCCCAGCAAAGTTCTGATGATCCTCACACTCCTTCCCAGCCTGCGGCTATGCACTGCACCCACATTACTTACACCAGCCTGAGCAGAAGGATTTTGTAGGGCCCACATTAGACATTCAGATTCCATGGGCTCTGTGCCAGACCTGCTGAGTCAGGTTCTCTTGGAACCTGTATGCTTAACCTGTTCCTGCTTATGCGTTGTAGAGGGTCATTAAATACTAGATGAATAAAACCATTCAACCAAAAGAGGCTTTTTTACATCTGACCAGGTAGTCATCTAAATTAAATATTTTAATGAATATTCTTTATATGGAATCTAAAAACAGTTCTCCATATTGCTTAGAGATACATGTTTCTTTGTGAATCTGTGATACACTTCCTGAGATTAAAACTCATCAGCATCTAAATTAACTAATAAGCAGTTCATTGAACGTTCAGATGAATAAACAACCTGCTTTTCTCCCCACTCCCCCACTTCAGGTGATCAAGTGCAAGGCTGCAGTCGCCTGGGAGGCGGGAAAGCCTCTGTCCATAGAGGAGGTAGAAGTGGCACCCCCAAAGGCTCATGAAGTTCGAATTAAGGTAATGTTACATCTGAGGCAATGGAAAAGGAGCTTAAAATTAGGTCTCTGGATAGATGAACACTCTGAATTCTTCAGAGGATAAATCCCAGAGTGTGGAGAACAAGGCATGGAAAGTCATCCAACCTTAGAGTCACGGGCCCGCCTCTCACTTTACCCCTGTCACCTTTGCACACTCCCCCCCCCCACCCTTTCAGCTTTGATGTTGGGCTGAGCAGCCTTCCCCAGGGACCACTGGATTACTGCATTTTATGTATGCAGCCTAGGTTTAAGGTGACTTTGTAGGATATTCCCCTTTCTCCTGATCCAAGAACGTAAAAATGTTTGGTGACACATCAGAAACAAAAAAAGAAATTGCCTTCAGTTTTGTTAGAGGAGACTTCAAACAAGATTTGGGAAGAGGCTCCTAATCGACTAGAATAACAATCAAGTGAGGTCAGCCTGATCAGAGAGCTTTAAACACTGACCCACCCTTGCAGGCTGAGCCCGAGTTCAGGGGATGCATTCATTCCTCCAGGGCTATTTCTCTCTGCAGTGGCAGAGAAAGGAAGTTATCCCAGGAGAGAGGCATGTTGCACCAGGCAACCAGTTGGATATTTTCAACATTCTACTCTGTATTTGTTTTCATGTAAAGTTAATGGTTTAAATTAGTGATCATTGAATACAACTAACATTCTAGAAAAATCAGCTCTTTTTGCTGTAAATTAGAGTAAACGTCCACCTCCCACCACCTCCCACCACCTCCAAATACATAGCACCTATGCACGAACTGGCACGTGCTCCTGGGGATAACACGTGCTAGATCAAGAAGCACAGAGCCAGATAAGTTTTTAAGGTTCTTTTCAGCCCAGACCCAGGAATCTGAAGTCTTATAATAGTTAAATTCAGAAATTAACCTGATTGTGATTTTGCCACTGAAAAGATGTGCTGAACGTACTATATGGAGCACACTGAGTTCAGCTGCCTTCCCTGGGAAACCGCTAACAAGTAGCAAAGAATGTTACATTGTGAGTTAGTATGTAGGTGATCAGCAGAGAAGCATAAATACACTCTGGAGATGTTTCCTTTCTGTGCTCCTTTAGTGGTTTGGAAAGATACCAGATACTTGAAAGTGAGAGAGAAGGGTATAAAGGGCTTATGGAAGCAGAACTTGTGTGTGTGTGGCTGCTAAAAGGGAGCTGGTTCCACCAAAAACCCTGAGTTTTGGTGCACATAAGCAGGCTGGCGTATTTCAGAAAAACCCAGGCCTTTTTAGAAATCGTGTTCCCCATCAGTGATGAAGAGGCCAGCAGTGGGACGGCTCTGCACACAGGTGCCGTTCCTCTCCACACCCGAGGGCACACGTGCACATTCCGTCTCCTGACTTAACTTTGTCTTGCTAAAACGCACTGAAAAGGAGAGTTGGTGTGCCGTCTTCCATTGCATATAAATGCGCTAGTACATCTATGTACTGTTTTTTTAGAGCTGCCAATTCTAGTTAAGATGCCATCTATTTGTAAGCACGTACAGGTTTTAGGGAGGTTAGAATATGAAAAGAAATGTATCTCAGAATCAGTGAAATATGGTATTTAAGGAAAAGTGCCTTTCCTTTGACCTCCGCCTCACTCTGAGCTCCACTCACACACACTTACACACTCTCTGTTTGAATATCCTGGTAGATCATTGCCACCGCAGTGTGTCACACCGATGCCTATACCCTGAGTGGGGCTGATTCCGAAGGGAGTTTTCCAGTGATCTTGGGGCATGAAGGTGCTGGAATTGTGGAAAGTGTTGGCGAGGGAGTTACCAAGCTGAAAGCAGGTAAGAGGGTATTTGAGCCACTTATTTTACAATTTTGGCTTATTTCTCTAGGGGACTAACATTTCTGATAAACTACATATTGTTTATTTATGAATAAGTTATCACCTAAGAAAGTCGTCAAGATTGATTTTATTTCTCACCCAGGAAGCACAAATAGAGGGGAGGGCAAAAGTAGGTTTACAGTCATTTGTGTGGAAAATAATACAATAAGTAATACATAATAATACAAGAATGAACTCCTGAGTATTCACAGATGATAATAATACAAGAATATAAAATCTTTCATATACTCACAACTGTGAACCTCCTTTTGCCCACACTGCATTTGATGGTTTTTTCCCTCTGATTTGCAGGCTGCTGTTCACCTGAAGCAGTTAAAAACATTTCCAAAGCCAGTTTTGCCCAATTAAGCAAGAATTTTTCAAAAATGGATCAGTGAGTCAGTATTTTGAGGCACATGACTCCTTGTTCTCCAGATACTGTTTTAAAAGTTTCCTTTAACAAAAATTCTGAAAATTGCATTTCCGGCAGAGTCAGGCGGCATCTGAATAATGTTAGGTGGGTGAAGTTCTGAGCTTTGAAGTCGCCGACTTTCCAAAGCCGCCTGAGTTGAGGGGAGTAGGAGTTTGCAGGGGCCGGTTCACTCGTTTGGAAACAGATGCCCCCTGTTCAGGACAGAGCCTCTGCATTTGTTTTCCAGGTGACACCGTCATCCCACTTTACATCCCGCAGTGTGGGGAGTGCAAGTTTTGTCTGAACCCTAAAACAAACCTCTGCCAGAAGATAAGGTTAGTATCGTTTTATTTTATTCTTTAAACCAGGCCACCTTGATGACAAGTGTGTGGCAATTGACACAGCACGTCCTGCATGGTCGCTTCGTTCCATCTTATAACAACTTCAGTGTCACCACTGTGTCCCAATTTTCCTCAGGCGAGGAAGTTAAGGCTCAGAAATTGAGTGGTTTGCCAAGTATCATCTGCTGTTAAGAGAGAAAACTGAATTTTCTGAACTCATTCTCTTTCCATAACACTAGGCTAAGTTTGCCAACGTGTGTAGTAAGGAGGGACATGCTTAAGATATTAAATGGAATCATTTTTATGTCCATTTTTTTGTCCATGAAACCAAAGCAATAAAACTTATTTTATAAGATAACTGGGAAGACTACAGTGGGAAGACTACAAGAGATAACATAACCCCCAACACAGAGAAGGTAGTGACTTTATTGAGGGAAGGTAAAACAGCTGTTAAAGGACTACTTTGAGGTAGTTTATGATTTTCTTGTTGATGTTTCCTTTTTTGTTTTTTATTGAGGTCGAACAAACATATAATAATGAACTTAAAGTATACACATCTTAAGTGTGCAGCTCAATGAATTTTTCTGTGTATACACACCTAATGGTTATAGCCATCACCCAGATCGAGACAGAGAGCCTCCCCCTGGCTGGAGTGTTGTCCTGTAACTGAAGGGTGATGGGTTCGACTGTCAGTCGGGGCACATACCTAGATTGAGGGTCCAGTCCCCTGTCTGGGTACCTACAGGAAGCAAGCAGTCAATGTTTCTCTTCCTTCCTCTCTCCCATCTTCTGTCTCTAGAGCAGTGAGAAAGGTCCTTGGGTGAGGATTAAAAGAGAGAGAGAGAGAGCCCTTCCAACACCCCACAAAGTCCTTCATGTCCCTTCCAAGTAAACACCTGCCTCCCTCAGAGGTCACCACTGTTGTGAATTCTTTCACTGTAGAACTTATAAATAGAGTCATGCATTATGTGCTCTTTCTGGTTTCTTTCATTCACAACGTCTGGGAGATGTACCCAAGTTACTGTGCCATACTCCATTCAAGTGCCCCTAGAACTGGAGTGCTGGGTCATAGGGTACGCGCCTACCCAGCAGTGTATGGGAGATCCATTTGTCCCTGCATTTGTTTTCTAATGCCATCGACAAAATTAGTTTATATTTTTGAAAAACAAGATTCCATTTGTTTTACAGTGTAAATCCAATTTCTTTTAGCAAAGCTAGAGTAACAACAAAAACTAGTTGTTTTCAAAGGGAGTTTCAAATGGCCTGAAAAATTTTGCCTCGTGGAAATGGGCTTTCGGCAGCTGTCTGCAACCTTTTAGAGGGGCAAGTCTTTTCACAGCTTGAAGCGTGTCCTGGGTCACCTTTGCTTGTGATCTCCTCTGGGAAGAAGTGACTACTCACTAAGGAGGGCGAAACAAGTTGTCATATACAGATATGACAGTTACTTACAGTAGACCTTTGTCACCTATTTGCTCTGTGTTTCTGGCCATATTTTTGTTTTTCTCTCAAAGGACATGTATTTCCTCCTGAATCCAGAGGCAGTTCATTTCTCTTCCTCTGTGTATTTGTTTATTCATCTATATTCCAAAGGATTTGTCCACGAGTATGCGTCAAATTATTGTTTATTTTTATTATAAATAACAAATATTTATTCAGCACCATGTGCCAGGCACACTGTTAATGCTTTATATAACATCTCATCTGACTTGTTAGCCATCTCTACATTTCTAGTGAGGAAGCTGAGGCAGCAAGGTTAGTTAACTTGCCCAAGATCACACAGGGTTTGAACCCAAGTGTGTCTGACTTGAAGGCTCATTCTCCTAAGCAAGGTGTTGTATCACCTATATATTTAGAACATCAAAAATAATTTTTGTTACCATAAATCACATCGGTTGCCCTTGTGAATTTGTTCTCCCACCCCTGTCTTCATTGCTGTAACCAACTACACAAGCAAAACACTAAGAGAAGAGGAAAAAACAGCTTGAATCCTTGAAGAATCCAAGTTACCCAGTTTGTCCGTCTGTTTTCCTCGGCCGAGTGGATCGCTGCACGTGGTCCCTGCCTGTGTAGGTGCTGGATTTGGCTTGATGCTTTGTGAAGTTATATCTGCTCACAGAGTTCTAGGGTGGAATTTTAAAATAATTTCATCTGATCCGTAAGTTGTACTTGTTAAAAATTATCTTAATACTCTGACAATAAGATCCAGAAGGATATCGAATGTTAGGAAAGATATGTAAGGTTTAAATCTCAAAAGTTTCCCGAATAAGGCATTGCTGAAAGATACTAAATTATTAATACATATATTAAAAATTGGACTTAATGGTCTTAGCACCCGCTTCTATTTATTAGTCATTATTTTTAAAACTAATTTCTTTTTCTCACGGGTTTTAGGAAAACTAATTCTACCCTGCCTCTGTCCTTCCTTATTTTCTTCAGAGTCACTCAAGGAAAGGGATTAATGCCAGACGGCACCAGCAGATTCACTTGCAAAGGAAAGACAGTCTTACATTACATGGGAACCAGCACGTTCTCCGAATACACTGTCGTGGCCGATATCTCTGTTGCTAAAATTGATCCTTTGGCACCTTTGGATAAAGTCTGCCTCCTGGGTTGTGGCATTTCGACTGGTTATGGAGCTGCTGTGAACACTGCCAAGGTGAGTCTTGGCCTGGCTTTTAGCTTCACCTTCTAATTTGATACAACAGAACTTTGCTGTAATAATGAAATCGTCTCAGTCTGTAAGAAACCTAGTGATTTGCCCTGACTAGTGTGGCCCAGTGGGTTGGGCATCGTTCTGCAAATCCAACAGTCACCAGTTTGGTCCCTGGTCAGGGCACATGCCTGGGTGGCGGGCCAGGCTCCCGGCTGGGGGCCTGCCAGAGGCAGCCCATCAACCGACAGATGTTTCTTTCACACGTTGATGTTGTTCTCCTTTGTCGATGTTTCCCTCTCTTTTTCCCTCCCTTCCCCTCTTTCTAAAAAAGGTTAAATATAATCTTTAAAAAAAAGGAAGGGGGGGAGGATGAAAGAAAAGAAAAGAAAGAAACCTAGTGATTTTCCAGAGTCCCGTTTAAGGAGTGCCTCATAGAATGTCTTCTGACAGGTGGAGCCTGGCTCCACTTGCGCCGTCTTTGGCCTCGGAGGAGTCGGACTGGCGGTTATCATGGGCTGCAAGGTGGCTGGCGCATCCCGGATCATTGGTGTGGACATCAATAAAGATAAATTCGCAAGGGCCAAGGAGTTTGGAGCATCTGAGTGTATCAGCCCCCAGGACTTCGGTAAACCCATCCAGGAAGTGGTCATTGAGATGACTGATGGGGGAGTGGACTATTCCTTTGAGTGCATCGGCAATGTGCAGGTCATGGTGAGTGCGCTCGGCTTCATTGCTGCTTCTTTCTCTTCGTGCGTGAGTTTTGGTGTAACTGCTTTTTTAATGCAGTTTTCTTCATTGAGATTTAAAACTTTTGTTTTTGGAAAGGAAAAGTCTCCTGTAACAATTATTCCAATGGAAGAAAGGAAAAATAATGATTTGAACTACGAATAGGAAATGACACAAGAATGGCTCAGGGAAGGACAAAGGAAATGTTTCTCTGCCGTTCAGTGTGTGTCGAATCTCAGAGGATGTCTGCTTAAACCAAGGGCAAAGCGATGCCCCTGTGAGAGCACGAGCTTTGAAATCAGACGCGCACCCACATGCTGAGTCACTGGTCGTGGGCAGCAGCCTGTCTTCCCTGACCCTGAGTTTCCTCATGTGTGCAATGCAATGCGGGCAGTAACTGCACCTCCTTGTCACAAAGTAGACATTCAGCAAAACTATTAGTATTCTCTGCCTGCTCGTTTTATTAAAGTCTTTGGGATTTTGAGGTAGTGTATTTACTTTTAAAAACGGACAGCAAGTGAAAGCTTTAAATTCCATCAATTTGTGTTACTGTTTAGCCTAGTGAGTCAGTTTTTAAATACCTGTTCATGTACTGAACATTGCATTTGATCATTTTGTTGCCATTTTTTTAGAAAGCTTTGTGAAACCACCCCCTCCCCACACAAGTTTCTGGGGAAGCCGTTTTGGGCAGAATGCACTGACTTCTGTGTTCGGTCCTGTCTCTGCCTGCAGAGGGCAGCGCTGGAGGCCTGCCACAAGGGCTGGGGCGTCAGCGTGGTGGTGGGCGTAGCCGCTTCCGGTCAGGAAATCGCCACTCGTCCCTTCCAGCTGGTGACAGGCCGCACGTGGAAAGGCACCGCCTTTGGAGGTAATTTGTTGGATGGGATGAGTACATTTTCTCTCTTATTTCCATTGGCAGTGTTTTAATTCCAGGCCAATTTTCTTGTTTTAACAACAATTTTTATGGGTTACTTTCTCATCCTGAGTTGTTGCATGCAACCCTATTTTAATGGGAGGGTTTCACCCTCAATCAGTATCTTCCCCTGGAGCTGGGGAGGTGCTCAGCTTCTCCTGAGGCTCAAGGCAACATTCTACACACTTAAAAAAAGTCAGTGTTATGTTAATGAGGCTCTAGTTGGGGGTGGGTCAGGCATGAGAGGTTGGTTGCAGGGCAAGCAATCTGGGGAGTCATCCATACTGTGTCATTTTGTGGAGGTTATGGGCATGCTTCAGTCATTTTTCCAGAGAGTGCAGTGATCACCGGATGGAATAATACTTCTGTCTTAATAGTGCTGATTTCAGCAGTACCCAGTATGAAATCTTAAACTGAAAATTTTAAATTAGACACACCTTACAGCAAAATTGAAAAGCTACCACACTGATGATTTTTCCCTTATGTGACCCTAAAAATACACGGTTGTTTGGGGTTGCCTACGTTTTGATAGGTTTTTTAAAAAATATATTTTACTGTCCTCTTAAGAAAAAGATCACGTAGGATGAGTTTTCAGTGATCTCTATTTAACAAGTATCTGTTAACATCTCCTCGCTTGTATTATGCCAGGTCTTTGAAAGAAGAGTATGATAATATGCTAAAATGAAGAGTTTGGCCAGTTTCCCTTTTTTATACTGTATAATTTGCTGTAGAAATGTCAAGCTGATTAAACCCTCCTTTCCAAATCCATGGATGTATGCTGAACTTGAGTGTCTTAGAGGAGACTTCTAAAGCCACATGTGCAACTCAGAGGCAGCATCTCAGGATTCACAGCTGGTTTTGAAGGGCTTCTGAGCCCGCGGTGGGTGGGGTGGAGCGGTAGGAAGCTCTGACCGAAGCCTCACCCTAACACAGTGCTGTTTGGGAAATAAGCTGGAGCATTGGGGCCCCAGGGTGTTGCTAAAATATGACCCACAGACATAAATAGACATTTTGGCCTAGAGTTGTAGTTGTCTCAGTTAACAGGAGTTTTAAAAGAGAAAGAAAAAGCCCACAACTTGGTAAAGATATAGGGAGGGAGATTTGGGAACAGCTCAAAGGAGGTTTGAAATATGGTCCAAAGCATCCCTGATTTAAAAAGTAGGAAGGCACCCTGGGTGGTGTGGTTCAGTGGATTGAGCACCGGCCTATGAAGCAAAGCATTGCCGGTTTGATTCCCAGTCAGGGCACATGCCTGGGTTGCACGCCAGGTGCCCAGTAGAGGGTATGCGAGAGGCAACCACAGATTGATGTTTCCCCCCTCTCTTTCTCCTTCCTTTCCCCTCTCTCTCTAAAAATAAATAAAATCTTTTAAAAAAATGAATAGAAAAAAAAAAGTAGGAAGGCTGTTTTGTTGATTTATTGCTTCCTTCAATAACAAGTGAAAAATTGAAGCACCTGATATTCTACTTTGCTCTCAGTTTCATTTTTCTATTCTGAGATGCTATCCCTATTCATTGTTGAATTTAAAACCAAAGAAATAGTCATGTGTCACATCAATATTTTCTTCCTTGAATTTCATTATTACAAAAGTCTTTGTTGTTGTGGACCTAATAAATAAGCTTGTTCTAAGACTTCAGAGTTCTGTCCTGGGTAGTCTGGAGATCTCGACTGAGGCTTAATGAGATTTTAGTAAATCAGTACAGAAAAAGGAAAATACTAAAAAGGCATTTACTTTTTTCTTAACTAATGATGTGCATTAAATTCTGTCTCATCTCTGCTAATTTTGAAGTTTTTCATTTGTCTGCAATGAAAAAAATTTATTCTCAAGGTCTTTGTTTAACCCACAAAGTAATGAGCATACTGTAGAGACCTGTTCAAAAAATTAATGAAGAGATGTTACGATTTCTTTTAGGATGGAAGAGTGTCGAAAGTGTCCCAAAGTTGGTGTCCGAATATATGTCCAAAAAGATAAAAGTTGATGAATTTGTGACTCACAACCTGTCTTTTGACCAAATTAACAAAGCCTTTGAACTGCTGCATGCAGGAAAGAGGTAAGCTTCCTATTTAGTTACATGCTATGAAATGTAGGAAGGATTTGAGGTGCATGGAGGAAGAGGGTTAAAAAAATAGAATTTTGCCCTGGCCAGGTGCTTGCTTAGTTGTCCCATGCACAAAAGGTTGCAGCTTTGACCCTGAGGGCACATATCTAGGTGCGGGTGCCATCCCCAGTTGGGACACTTATGGGGAGCAACCAGTCAGTGTTTCTCTCTCACACTGATGTTCCTCTCTCCCCCTTCCTCTCTCTAAAATCAATAAACACATCCTTAGATGAAAACTTTAAAAATATATCTATAATTTTAATGTTCTTAAAAGATAATGTTCAAAACCTGTGTGTATTGTTTCTTTCTCTTATAGCATCCGAACTGTTATAAAGTTTTAAAATTAAAAGAAGAAAATCTGTCCGTCCTTATAACTGAATCATGTGATCTTACTGGAGCAGCAAGACAAGCAGGGAGAAGCTCTTCCAAGTTCACAGCCTCTTAGACTTTCAGTAACCTACTCTAGGGAAGAGTGTTTTCTGTAGAATCAGTACATCTCCAATCAGGGGTAAGGCTAATGCTGTCATACATCTGTTTTCTGGGCTCTCCTTCACACGAATAATTGCTAGCTCATTAAGGAATTTTTTAACATAATAAAAGTAATTTTGGCATATGTGTTTATCTCTGTCTCATGCTGAATTTATTCTGACGTCTCTCTCCCCATTATCTATTCTTTAAAGGAAAGACAAAGGAAGCAGGGCAGTAGTGTGTTTATGAACCTTGTCTGCTGCTCTCCTCGGGAACTTTGACTTAAGAGTCTCAGGCCCATTTACGAAAGAATAGATTTCCTGAAGCCATCTGTGGCAAAGTGAATCAGAACCCAAGTCAGCTTCTGTGAGATTATCTTCTTGGGGACAGGTGCTATGACTTGTTCAAACTTACATACCCCCAGTTCCTAGTATGGTATCTAGCCCACAGTGAGCCCTAACATTCATCGTCGTGACTACCTTCTATACATAAGTGTATGTGTGGTGTTAGCTCTGTGCAGTATTTCAAGATTATAAAAATTATAGTTATTTATGTACTGAATATCCAAGTTCCCAGCATTTTTATCACAAATTTTACCACATGCAGATCACATTGCCCTTTCAGATCTGGTCACCATTCAGAATTCAGTGTTTATCAGTCTCATGCCTATTGTTACGCTTTTACTACACATACAGTTAAGTCCTCACTTATGGTCAGCGGGCCCTTGGAAACTGCAACTTTAAGCAAAAGGATGCATAATGAAACTAGTTTTCCCACACATGAACTGGTACAAACAACAGCTGAGTTCCTGTATCATATTTCTAGTCACAGAAACATCACCAAACTTCTAAGATCCTCAACACTTCTATGATTAAACACTGAAATAAATGTCAGGTGTACATACATTTAAGGAAGGTGAATAAAAAGTCAGGTTATGATTTTGCAACCCACTTATTCCAGTTCAGTGTCATGGGTGGCCAGAGCACTTCCCTGCAGCTCAGGGCACAAGGCGGGACCCCAACCCTGGACAGAAGCCCTCCCATCACAGGGCACGTTCACACGCACTTGTATTCCGACTGGGACAATACAGACAAGCGCACATCTCTGGGATGTGGGAGGAAAGCAGAATCCCAAGAGGAAACTCATGGACATGAAGACAATGTACAAACTCCACACAGACAGTGACCCCTAGTGGGGATTCTTTTTTTCTTACCAATGTTAGAACAAAATGAAGTTAAAGAAAACCAGGTTATTTGAGGATCTGTTTTACCTCGTTTTTAGTGCACTTCACTTTGTTGTGCTTCCCAGATACTGGGTTGTTCTTTTGTTTTGTTTTTTTATTTTACAAATTGGTGGTTTACGGCAGCCCTGTGTTCAGCAGGTTGTGAGCAAGTTTATCAGCACTATTTCCCAACAGCATTTGCTCACTTTGTGTCTGTCACATTTTGGTAATTCCTGCAATATTTCAGATAGCAATTCCTCTAATGGACCTGGGCAAAGCAAATTGAAAACCTAGAAAGGAGTTGCCATTCTAGATGCCATTAAGAACTTTCCTGACTCCTATGAAGAGGTCAAAATAACAAACAGGAATTTGGAAGATGATTCCAACCCTCATGGATGGCAGGGGTTCAAGACATCGGTGGAGGTAAGTAACTGCAGATGTGAGACAGCAAGAGAACTAGAATTGGAAGAGGAGCCTGAAGATGTGACTGAATTGCTGCAATCTCACGAGAAAACTAACAGATGAGTTACTTAGGAGTGAGTGAAGAAAGTGGTCTTGAGGTGGGATGTACTCCTGGTGAAGATGCTGTGAAGAGTGTTGAAATGTCCACAAAGGATTCAGGGTATTACCTAAACCTAACTGACAGGACAGCAGCAGAGTTTGAAAGGATTGACTTCAATTGAAAAGTTCTGTGGGTAGAAGGCTATCAAACAGTATCAAGAGCTACAGAGAAATTGTTTGTAAAAGGAAGAGTCAGCTGATGTGGCAACTTCATTGTCATCTCACGTTAAGGAATTGCCACAGCCACCCCAACCTGCAGCGACCACCACCCTGATCCGGCAGTGGCCGTCTACATCAAGGCAAGACCCTCCACCAGCAAAGTGATTACAACTCACTGAAGGTTCAGATGATGGTCAGCATTTTTTTGCAATGTTTTTAAGATTGTACATTCTTTTTTCAGGCATACTACTATTGCACTTAATTACAGTGTAATGTAAACTTTTATATGTATATAAATTTGTGTGATTCACCTTATTGCATTGGTCTGGAACTGAACCTATATCATCTGAGGTATGCCCTAGTCTTCAGTATCATGCCTGGTTTAAAGCTGATATTGTCTCATTCTGCAGCTTTTATTTTTCAGTCACTGTATGCATGATCTGTGTTACTTTGTGCTTAATCTGTGTTATATTTGAAGCTCTCATTCATTAATTTTAACACCACACAGCAACATTCAGTTATGTGAGCTGATACTCAGCTGTGTGAGAATCCATCTGTTCTCCCGGCGACGGCATAAAGTTGTTCCCAACTGCGTACCGCTGACAGCACTGCGGTGAGACGTCCTTGTACACCATGCTCATTGTGTTAGCCGCTTAGGACAAGCACACTTCAGATCTACCAGAAATTGCCGATATTTCACCGTAGCTTTGGCTTGCATTTCTCTTCATTGCTAAAGTCTTTCATTGTATTGGCCATTTGTATTTCCTTTTCTGTTAAGTATCTCTTCACATCCTTTGCCCATTTTTTCTATCGGATTATGTCTGTATTGGAGTACTTTGTAGGAAATCTTTATTTCAGTTGCCAATCTTTTATCAGTTTTATATTTTAATATATTTTATATTATTTTTATTTTTATTTTTATATAATTACCAGTCTTTTCCTGGTTCTGTTAAGTAACACGGTTATTATTTATCTTGAGCAGTATAAAGCAGCATACAAAAATGACTGACATATTCTTACCATCCAGGTAATCCAGTGTCATAAAAATAAACACATGAAAACAATATATCCAAGAGTTAGAAAACTCAAACACTAGGGGTCATATGGGAAAAGCTACAGTCCCTTCTCCCCCGGAATGACACAGAGAAGCAGCAGTAACACTATTCCGCGCCCTCTTGTTGGCCCACCTGGTAAGAGTATTTTAGGCTGTTTTGGCATCACCACATCAGAGACGCCATGCAGATCTATTCTTTGGTTACATTGAAACCAGGTACTTCTCTTTTTTTTTTGAATACTTTTGATTGATTTGGCCTAATTACTCTCAAAAGGGTATGTTTTTGAGAGAGCAAATTTGGCTGGAAAGTGGGAAAGTAGAAGCATGGTCAGGGTTCTCCTCTTTAAATTGTCGGTGCATCGAAGGGCTGGGCAATGCAACCTCCCTTCTCTTACTTAACCTGGAGCACTGGAGACAGCACGGCCCCAAGTGGCCCTGAACTGTGATCCTGGGTGAACTGGAAGAAAGGGGAAGTTACCTTCTCCCCCAGCAGCAGGAAATGTGCTTTTAACCTGGTCTGCTTTAGCCCAGCCTTCCAGGAACCGAGTATGTTACTGCCTAGGGCAAGTGCAGTAACAAAATGGGCATGTAGGGCAGTATTGGGGAGGGCTAATAATCCTTTAAAAAGTTTTTTTTCCTCTTTTTTTCCCTACTATAAGGATTCTTGGATTATGGGAATATAGTATAAAGTAATCCTGGTTAAGAGCCTTTTATTACATTATCTTTAGTGACATCTAGAATGTTATGTATATTGCTGAACCAGTTTTTGGAGGGAAGTATATCTACAACACAGGACTAAAACACAGTCACTGTATGCATGTCAGCAAATCTATCCTTGTTGTCCAAAATTAGGATTCTACTACCTTAGAAGTATTGTTGGAAACTTTTTGAAAATATCTTTAAACTGCTATGTTGGACAAAAGGCATGTAATTTTAACACACGTATAACTATAACTTCTGCATATTTCATGAAAACTAGTAAAATGTATTTTTTTAAGTTAAGGATCTAAAATTTTACAATGTTAAGAATTTTAAGCAGCTTCATTTTTATTTTTATTGATAAACTTTCACATACCTAACATTTTTCAAATTTCTGCATTTCCATTTTCAGCATGTTGGATTATTCTGCTTTCTACCTAGACCACTTAATGATGTTCACTGAGGACAGTTTGTCCACACACAGGCATGTGTGATACGGAGCAAGTTCTTTATTACACGCACAGGGAAGTAACAACATGTAAAGTAGAATGTGTAGTCTGCAGCCATACCACCCTGAACGCACCCGATCCCGTCTGATCTCGGAAGTAGACTGTGTAGAATGATAGTGTTTTGTGGAATGGAGGTCAGGAAAAAAACTACATTATGTTCAAAACTGTCACGAGGAGTCGATTAATGTGTGTAAAACTCACACCAAACAAAAACATGCACATAATGCTTACTTTCATGTATCCATTTGGGATGCAAATTATATGTAACTCAAAATGTTTTGTTGAACTGGGGAAGGGGGACATATTTTCCATGCACAGAACACTTCAGAACACTTTCTGCTTGGCTGGCAATCTGCAAAGTCCAAAAGGAACTGGGCCTGCAGTCATCTCACTGACCCGGGAAAAAGACCAACTTTGGACTCAGGCAATTTTGTTTCAATTAACATGCAAGATCAGATTCTCTGTCAGCACATACTTTTAGAAAAAAGTATACCTCAAACACATTTGGGAAACTTTTTAGTAAGTGTATTTCAAGTTATTTTGATAATAAATCCACAGAACTATTACAAGGAAATCATGTCTTTAGAGAAACAACTACAAAGTCAACGGGGACACACACAGTCCTCCACTACACCAGTTTCTTTTGGTGCAACTTTTCTTTACAGAACGAAGCAGATGAGATAGGAATTTTAAGCAGATACTAAGCAAACAGCATGTCACAACAATTCTCTGAGATGAGGTAAATATGCACATGTTCCTTTCAAGAAAGAAGTGCTAATCCACCATACAACTACCTCCAGTTTAGACATGGACTAAAATACCAAAAATAATCAAGCTATGTTAAGGTAAAGCAGTGGAAATTTGGATTAAAAATATGTTGATCTCTTTCTCGAATTAACATTTTAATACTGTCTAGGGCTCATATTTACCAGTAAGGTTTCAAAAATTCTAGCCTGAATTTTCTGTTGACCTCTGACACAACTACTAAAGTAAAGCAAATCTGCTGTATAGTCACACTATATATAGAAAAAACACTGCTAAATTGTGGTTTTGCCCACAAAAAGGAGATCAGATATGGTAACTTGTCCTCCTATTGCTGGAAAGGGGACCTGGCCCTGGTGCATCTGCCTTGGGCTGGCTGGTAGTGTGTGGGTTCTTGACTTGGTGCAGGAAAGATTTCGCGTTGAGTCCTGGTGATTTTTAGAGTACATTTATTAAAGCTGGGGACAGTGAAACAAGGAAGGGCTTAGGATACTGGAAGCAACAGGAGAGGGAGAACAGGAGTGGGAGGGGCTGCCTTGGCTCTCTAGAAAAATTACAGGGAAGAAGCGAGCCTCCACAGGGCTGCTTTAGTTCACCAAGAAGTCAGAGAAGAGGGGGCCTTGGGTCAGGGTCAGGGGTTTAGGCTGGGACGAGGTGCTGCTGCCCGTTGCTCCGGAGTGCAAGTCTCTGGGGTCTCAGAGTTTAGGAGACGCACACCTGTGAGGGAAGAGGGGGAATGGAAAGGCGCCAGAAAAGCTTGTGCTGGGTCCTTTGTCTTCAGGCTTTTAAAGGCTGGGAGTTTAGGGGAGGTCTCAGGGAGGACCTCAATAGAATATCAGCTTTTGCTGATGTGCTGAAATAAGGTTTAGTCTCTTAACCTCATCTCTCCTTGGGTGTGGTTGGCAAATGGCACTAATTGGATTTCTGCTGTCTCCCAGAGCAGGGTGATTTAAGCTATTTACCCTCTGGTTTAGGGAAGATTGGTTTAGGGAAGATTTTAGTGAGAGGCTGCAAACTGGTTGTTTAATTAAGTCTGTTTCCTTACTGCACTTGCCCTGGCTTCCAAGCCTGCCTTATTCCTGGTCATGCAACCAGGGAAAAAACTAGAGAAATGCAAGCCTGGGTGTCCTGATTGGTGGTCCTGTGCTCTGCTCATGACACCACGGGACGAAATCACCTACACCTTTTGGAAAGTATTGGCATGTGTTTATTGTTGGCAGTGGGATGAGAATGCTGGAGTAATAATAGTAATAATAGCTAATTACCCAGGAGATGGGGGCAATTACTCTGCTTAAAAGCTTTACAATAGTAAAAAGCCCAGGTGTCCATAGGAGAATTATTAAAATACTTTGAACTATTAACATACTATTGATCAGTGAAATTCCTTTTCTAGAAAGCCCTTCTTGAGTGCTCCACATATTGACTTTTTGGCACATTTTAGTAAAATATACCAGTGCTGACCTAATTAATATAACCACAGAACTGCCATACACAGATGACTGACTGTTCCTCACCCAGTCTCCAAAATGAAAAGGCAGCCGGTAACAGGTAGCTGATGCCGTCTATTTCTGCTCTTTTGCAAAACACCCAAATGCAAGCCGCTATTTTTCATGGTCATACTTGGCACCAAAAAGAAAAGGGAGGGGGCTGCCACCAAAAGCTGCTTTTGCCCCTCAGGGTTCAAACACCGAGGCCAGAGAACCTCCATACATGGAGCATGTGATGCTAAGCTGACCTTCCCTTAGATGCTCATTTTAAAAATGAAGCTAAACACATTAACTTTTAGAATATTAGCATAATGGCGACAATTTTGTGAAATAATTTGTTCCTACGACATTAATGTCTAGATGATTTTTCCCCTACTAGATTGGAAAATGGGCCACACATCTACATGTGGTATCTGCTCCTCTTGTAGCTTGAAAGCTTGGTAAAGGTCAAACACTATCAAATACAGACAGAATTTTATCACACTGTATCAAATGGTTACAATTTCCTTAGCTCCCAGACCACTTAAATATTCCCCCTACTCCTAAAGTATATTTTGCCCACAAGATCCACCTCATTCATTGTTGAAAAGTAGTTTATGAAACTTAGCATACAATATGATCAAAATTTACTCCAAATAATTTTTAATTATATTTTATTATGCTATTACAGCTGTCCTGCCTTTCCCCCTTTGCCCCCTCCACCCAGCAACCCCTCCCCCCCATCATTCATGTCCATGGGTCATGCATATGGTTCTTTGGCTACTCCATTTCCTACACTGTACTTTACATCCCCATGGCTACTCTGTAGCTACCTATTTCTAATTCTTAATCCCCTCACCTCTTCATCCATTACCCCACACCCCCTCACATCTGGCAACAATCAAAAGGCTCTCCATACCCATGATTCTGTCTCTGTTCTTCTTGTTTGCTTAGTTTGTTTTTTACATTCTATTGTTGATACATATTATTTGCCATTTTATTGTTCACAGATTTAATCTTCTTTTTCTTAAGTCCCTTTCACATTTCATATAATACTGGGTTGGTAATGATGAACTCCTTTAGCTTCTTGTTTGGAAAGCTCTTTACCTGCCCTTCAATTCTAAATGAAAGCTTTGCTGGGTAGAGCAGACTTGGCTGTAGGACCCTGCTTTTCATGACTTTGAATATTTCTTGCCAATCCATTTAGCCTGCAAATTTTCTTTTGAGAAATCAACAGACAGTCTTACGGGAACTCTGCTGTAGGCAGTAACTAACTGATTTTCTCCTGCTGCTCTTAAGATTCTCTCTTTAACCTTTGGCATTTTAACTATGATGTGTTTTGGTGTGGTCTTCTTTGCATCCATCTTGTTTGGGACTCTGTGCTTCCTGGACTTGCATGTCTATTTCCGTCACCAAATTAGAGAAGTTTTCTTTCATTATTTTTTCAAATAGATTTCCAACTTCTTGCCCTTTCTCTTCTCCTTCTGGCACCCCTATGATGCAAATGTCAAACTTCTTGAAGTTGTCCCAGAGGCTGTTTACACCATCCTCATTTATTTGGATTTGTCTTTCTTCCTGTTGTTCTGATTAGTTGTTTTTTGCTCTATGTTCCAAATCATTGATTTGATTCTTGGCTTCATCCATTGTTTTTTACTGTAAATTGTTCTTTACTTCAATTAGTGTATCCTTCATTTCTGACCAGATCTTTTTTATGCTGTTGAGGGCCTAATTTCCTTGAGAATCCTTATGACCAGTGTTTTGAACTCTGCATCTGATAGATTGCTTATCTCCATTTCGTTTAGCTCTTTTTCTGGAGTTTTGATCCGTTCTTCCATTTGGGCCATGTTTCTTTATCTCCTCATTTTGGCAGCCTCCCTATTTCTGTGTTAGGTACAACTGCTATGACTCCCTGTCTTGATAGTGTGGCCTAATATAGATGTCCTGTAGGATCCAGTGGCAGTGTCCCCTATCACCCAAGCTGGGTACTTGAGGTGTGCCCTTTGTGTGGGCTGAGTACACCCTCCCTTTGTAGTTGAGACTTGGTTGCTGTTGGCAGATCAATGGGAGGGATTTACTCAGGCTAGTCAGCTGCAAGAATTGGCTGTGACCACTTACCACCAATCTCCGCCCTCTGTGGAGGATCAGCTGTGCAGGGGCAGGGTGGTGGTGCTCCAACCTGCTCTGTAGCTGTCTACTGGGTGCGCTGGCCCTGGGGTTTCCCACATGGTGCAGGCCAAGGTCAGCCCCCACCTCTGTTTTGCCCAGAACAGCCTGAGCTATAAAGCAATATGACATGGCTGCTACTCATGCTGGGCTTGGAGATTCCCAGACGAGGCCAAGCTGTGAATCTAGGCTGTCTGCTGCTAGTGCTAGGCCTGGGGCTCACTGACGCAAGCTATTGCTTGTTTGAGAGGATTTAGGAAGTTGTGAAGCATGAGCCAAGACCAGCCATTCATATGGAAAAGCTGTGTAGTGGGCCCATAAGTTGGGTGGAGCAGTCTCAGGTAATCTCCAAGAGGGGTGTAACCATGTTAGCCAGGTTGATGGATTCTCAGATAGGGCACCAGCCTGCTGGCCCTGTGAGGGTAGGGACCAGAAGAGACAATGGCCTTTGCTAGTCTTGATGCCAGGGACCTCCAGTCCTCCCCATATGCCACTCATGCCCCTCAAGCCACCACCCCAGTGCTGGAGTCCAGAAGGATGGAGTCTGAGTAGGTGGTTCTGTAAGAGAAGTACTTGGGGCTCCAGAAGTTTCTTCCACTGACTCAATCCCTGCTGGTTTTTGCAGCCAGAAGTTGTGGGGACTTAACTTTCTGGCACTGGAACCCTGGGCAGGGGGGCCTGGTGTGGGGCTGGGACTCCTCCCTCCCGAGATATCCCTCCTGAATTTTTATCCACCACATGTGGGTGAGGGATCAGCCTGTTTTGTCTGTGCCCCTCCTACCAGTCTCGCTGGGTATTGTTTATTTCCATAGTGTCTGACTTCCATTTAACTCAATTTCTGACAGTTCTGAGTGATGGCTGTTCTATATTTTAGTTGTAATTTTGATGTGTTGTGCAAAAGGGATGAGCCCTGTCTGCCTGTGCCACCATCTTGACCCGAAGTCCAAATGATTTTTAAGCCAATGCTCTGCACGCCCTCAGTGACGTACATTCCAAGAAAAAAAAGAATGAAAAGAATCACACATTTTGCACTTAGTAACTTTGTTGTTGGTAGTGATTTTCACGTAGTTATTCTGAAATAATTTTACATCTTATAGAATCAACCAAATTTCAAATATTGATGTTGTTCAAAACCAAAGTTCTCACCATCGGAGAAGGAACAGACAGAGAAGGAACAGGGAAGGGTAAGGAAGACAGATGAATGTTGGATCTGAAATGAAAGTACCTGAAGGAACTCATGATGTGTAAACAATGTATTTTCTGGCTCTGTTCCCTGAAACGGCCCAGAAACAATGACACCCTAGTAGCACCCAGATCTTGATTTCCAAATACCATTCCCCCCAAAAAGAAAGTAGGCTTTTCCTTGAAGAAAACAGCCAATTACCAGCCTGTGGCAGGCAAAGTGTATGATAAACGTAGAATATCTCGCTAAAGCAAAAAGCAAGAAAGTGCTCAAAGACTGATGGGCACAGGTCAAAATAACCCACGAATAAGCTTAAAGGTGCTCTTGCTGACCAAATCTGGAACAATTACAGTAATTTAAATAGAATGTTTAAAAACAATCAATGAACCCACACTGATGGGTAGAGAGAGGAATAAATGGGATTCTTTGTAAAGACTGCCAGCTATAATGTAGATGAAACGCTAGATTTAGAAAGTACCAATTTGCAGCAACCAATGTAATAAAATAATGGGCTCTGACAAGGATGAATCAATGAACACTAAAAACCATTGAGTGCACAGGATAGCCACATGGTTTCCAAGTATCTCCTCCTAGATTATTTCTTAAAATAGAAAGATCTGACAGAAATCAAGTAATAAACTTACATTGACAATAATGTGACAATGACATTATGTGCCTCCTGACCAGATGTGAAGCAACGAATGGGACATACCGCATGCCGTTATGGTGTCTCTGCCAAAACATTTGAGCTGAAGCTACTCATGAGACACCATCAGAGAAAACAGAATTCTACAAGCTAACTGGCTTGCTTTTCAAGTATAAATTTCATATATAATAAAAAAAGGTGGAAGAATTCCTCTAGAGTAAAGGAGACTACAGATACATGGCAATTGTATGCTATAGGTTTGGATCCTGGCTTAAAAAAAAATAAAAAGAAAAGCTTTTAAAGAACAAGCGATGTTATAATGCACTGTAACACACACATTAGATTTTCAACCACTGTTTTTAAACATGCAGTACTTGAGTATTTAGTCACGGGCAGTCTTCTTTTCCCTTAGACTATCAAATTGAAAAAATGACGACAGCCAACACAACAATAACTGTCCAGTGTAAATGAAACAGAATCATACTTTTTCTTGTCAGATTGGCAAAAACTATACTTTTTGGTGTGCTGCAGAATTTTAGTAATTACTTATGGGTGCCATGAGATGAAAAGGTTGAAAAATCGCCATATTAGGCAATTCCGTATCAATGTTAAATTCCCCGGGTGTGATAACTGTATTGTAATTATGGAGGCCATGTCCTTACGTTTTAAGAAAGACATGTTGTAACAGCAATGGGTGAAGTATGACGACACTTCTTTCGGATGAAAAGTGTGCTTACAGAGAGAGATTATGGCAAAACAACAACTGATGAATACAAGAAAAGGGTATATGATGATTTCATGGTGATATACTTTCAACTGTGATGTAAAGTTAAAATTTTCAAAATAAAAAATTGGAAGAAAAAACTAGTTTAGTGACACCATGAGGGTACGGGTGTTAGCAAAGTGGAGCATCCTGCTCTCAATTTTCACCAAACTCAATGAAAAGCCAGAAGTGATTACAGAACAAATTAAGGAATCGAATTAAGATGGTAAACAAACTCCTTAATCTCCTCTTCCTGTTAACTTAGACAAGGGGATGGCAAGTGGCAGAAAGGTGTTGGTAAATAAGCTCTAATAAACCTCAATCCACTTTATCACCAACACCTATAAAATGAATTAAAAACCTAAAATGTTTCCCTTCTTAAAGGGGCATGGAAGACTGGCAGGAAAAGAATATTTTAAAAGTTAATACAATAATAAATAAAAAGTTAACACACTGGCTCATTCTGAGAAGTTGGCAGAATGATGAAACTAGATGTTTTCTTATCTAAATCTCATAAACATCTACAGTTATATATAAACAATTAGAATAGAGCCCATATTGTTTTAAATGTCCCAAACCAAGAAAAGCGTCATCACCAGTAAGGTGTTTGAACAACAACAAAAAACTATCCCAAGACCTTTCTCCTGGTGCTGCTTTTTTTTAAAAAAAGATTTTATTTATTTATTTTTTCTGAGAAGGGAAGGAAGGAAGAGAGGGAAATGTCGATGTGCTACAGGTACATTCATCAGTTGTCTCTTGCACACCCCCGACTAGGGACCTGGCCCACAGCAGCCTCGTGCCCTGGACCGGGAATCAAACCAGCGACCTTTTGGTTCGCAGCCCAGCTCTCAATACACTGAGCCACACCAGCCAGGGCCTGGAGACAGTGAATCAGCCCACACTTAATTCCACTATTGGCACATAAAATGCTCCCCTAAAGTTCGGCCTTCTCTCTCTTAGTAGCTCTTAAAAAAACCAAAAAACCAAAAACATGGTTGCATCTCAACTGCTGCTGGTAGACTCTGCTGAACTAAACACAGTACTGGAATTTTTATACGGCCAATAAACTTGAAAAAGTATTTTTATTCAAATGGTCGTGAGTTTTAGATTATGAAATCAGCCACCCCATTCCCACCATTTCCCTGTGAAATGCCAAACAAATGCAGCAAAGTTAACAACCACATGGCGGGATAATCACTCAAAACTTTTTAATCTCCCTTTACACATTATATTAATATTCATATTGCAAGGCATTCCATTCACAAATATTACAGTTTGATAAAAAACTTCACACATATATCCCCGAAAGTCTATACCAGATTCGGTCACTTGACTAAACATTAAAATAATAAAATGAAAACATTATCATAATTCTTTTAAAGCAGTAAGGTCTGAGGCACTCTGGGAAAGATGTTTTCGTACAAGTATAACATGTCAGTGGTATCAAGTTATCTTACAATAAAGTCACCTGAATCCCAGTAATCAAGCACACTCTAAGGACAATGACTTTGATCTGATGCCTTCACAGGACACAGTCGTGTGTGGATTGAACTACTGAGAGGAACACAGACACTGGGCAGCTGAGGTCATTTCTAAGGAGGTTCCCTGCGATGTAAAGGTGAAGTGTTTTCGCACTCCAAGGACAGCTGCATCCCTACTGCAAGGGAACAGGCCAATCTTCAAAGAGTTGCCTCTCTTCACAACCAGGTGTGCTAAATGTTAGACTCTAACATCTCACCTGACTTACTCTGCTCACTGCTGGAGAAGTTCAGAACCGGCTTTCCCGATCAACTTCCACAGTGCAACCTCCACCCTTCTCTGAATGTCTCCAAGGTGTGTCCTTGAAATAAAATAGACAGCGGGAGAAAGGGAACTTTGTTCCCCCATTTTGACCAAATAGAGGTCTGAAATAGCAATATAATACAAAATCTTCATGCTCTGCAACAGCTACTACCATTTGGAGCATGGCTATTTTTGCCACAAACTAGATTTCAAAAAATCTAATAACCCTTTTCCAGAGAGAATTTTGCCACATCCGTTCACTGACACAGAGTCTGAGTGCTTCCTTCCACAAAACTGCATGGATAAATAATTAGCATGGGGGGAGGCAATTCCCAGTTAAGAGTTAAATCACTGCAAACTATGGGCCCATTTATGACAGCTTATGACCCTGTTGGAGCAGAATCCACACAAACCCCAGGTCATATAGTGTTCAGTAATTACACATATGGAATTTAAAATGTATACATATATATTTCCTATATAGTAAAAAAATCTAAAGCAACATATGTTGCTAAGTTTCAAGGATTCTCACCTTCCACATTCCTCTATCTGGAAAGCAGCGGCTCCCGACGGCCCAGTTCTGGCAGTGATAAAAGCAACTAGAAGCAGGGTTAAGAAAAGGCGCTCAAAGGGCAAATGAGAAACAAGGGTGCAGAGATCTGGGGAGGGTGGACAGGGGAACACTGGAAGGAGTTGAAAAAATGTTTCTTTTATTCTTCTTGGCTTTTCCAGACCCAAGACAAGTTCTTGAGGACACATGTCAAATGCTGTAGCACTTCCTTATCTATAGTCAAAACAAAACAAGTAAAAAATTTCCTCTTCCACTCTGTACTCTCAATAAAAAGCACAGTACAGCCAGAAGGCATTACTGAGATGTGCCAGCTTGGGACATTAGAACTGAGACATGAAGTGAGGCCGCTCGCTGTCCAGCCGCCGGGTCAGGATTTCACAGCCAGTGTCTGTGACCAGCAGGGTGTGCTCAAATTGAGCAGACCGCTTCCCGTCTCTCGTCACCGCGGTCCAACCATCTGGCCAGGTTTCATCCTGCCATCCACCTTAAGCAAACAGGAACAGTTTCTTAATTCCATCACTCAGTTTTCTAAATAAGCTCTAGGTAAGTGTATCTGTGTATCCTATGTCACCAGATATCACAGAAAACCAGTTAGAAAATTCACTATTAAGATTTCTTTTTACACTTCAACTAAGTTTTAGCTAAGGCCTTTGATGATACTTAAATGTACCACAGGCGTGTTTTAACATGACATGTTTTATACTTCCCAAAGATCAAATCAAGATGATATTTCCAAAATAAAGGCACTGGGTTTGGATTTGATTTTAGAAAGTATATTAATACCACTCATCATAGACATACAAGGAAAAAAAATGAATGAATGAATTTAGATCTTTCCCAGTATAACTCTGGCATCTGACTAAACTATAACCAGTATTAATATAAATCATCTCGCTTGATGCTTACCGCAGCCCTGGGGAGTTGGCAGGATACAAATTGTAATTTCCATTTTACAGAAAAGAAGGTAGCCTCTCAAATGACCTCCATTGCTCCCTTCCTCCACGTGAGTGTGGGCTGGATTTAGAGACTCACTTCTGAGGAACAGAATCTAGTAGAAGCGATAGGATGTTTCTCCTAAGATTAAGTTATAAAAAAAGACTAGAAGGATCCAAAGAGAGGCATATCCTTTCCTACACGGCCCTGGACACACTACCTACTACCACTGCCTCATTCTGCACCCCCTAATCCCAACAAAGAACTGGCAGAAAGGAAAGGTGAAGGCTTTGTGAAGCAGACCCGACTCATCACTCTGACATCTCAGGGAGGAGCACTAATCAGGACTCTGAGTCTGTCATCAGTGCCACATGCCCATCACCAGGAATAACAACAGTGAGGACACACAACTGCCAGCGCTAAGCGTGTGTGTGCTGTGCTTTCTCCCCAGTAGCTGCACGACACCAGCCAATGACCCGAGTGCAGACCCTGAAGAGGCAGAACACAGCTTAGGACATTGGAGTCCGACAAAATCTACCATGTCACTAGCTAAACGACTATAGGCAAGTTTCTTAACCTCTTAAAGAATCAGTTTCCTCCCCTGTGTAATGGGGACAGCACCTACCTCCTACCTTGTGGGGGATTAAAGCCTTTAACTTTGTCTGCCTCAAAGTGACAGGGTCCACTTTTCTCCTCTCCACCCCCCAACCTACCCCACAGGCCAAGCAAGGATTTCTACTCAGGCTGGATGGAGGTGTCTAACTATGACAAAGCAGGTCCTGGCTGGGGAGCTCAGTTGGTTAGAGTGTTGTCCCAATATGCTAAGAGTGCCGGTTTGATCCCTGGTCAGGGTGCATACAAGGAGCAATCCATGAGTGCACAGATACGTGGAACAACAAACTGGTATTTCTTTTCCTCTCTCTCAAGCTAATCAATTAAAAAAATTAAAAATTAATTATGACAATGCACCCTCTGACAGGATCTTTATGAA
The DNA here is from genome assembly GCA_007922815.1 of Macrotus californicus. Taxonomy (NCBI): domain Eukaryota; kingdom Metazoa; phylum Chordata; class Mammalia; order Chiroptera; family Phyllostomidae; genus Macrotus; species Macrotus californicus. The sequence continues at coordinate 31,389 of VMDR010006715.1, forward strand.
AAGGGGCCAAGATTGATGTACTTTGGCATCTACGGACAACAGGCGAGAGCAGTGCTTCCCTGTCAACCCATACACGCACTAAATCCAGTTTGCGATAGGACAGGGACTGGAAGTGCAGCAAGGAGTAACTAGAGCAGACTACTAATCTGTGCATTAGTAACCAAAGGTAAATGCAAATGCAATTAAAGAACACACAGCATCCTTTTTTCTCACCTTCACAAATCATTGGCTCAATTGTAAATACATGGCCCGCCTTCATCACTCCAACTGCTTTATTTTCTGAAATTAGAGAAATAAAAAAAATCTCAAAACATAGTGTAGTTTTGGAAAGCTCACTGGAAAAAATATATAACTATATTCCCCTCAGTCATTCTTCATTACCTTCTCCTCTCCCAATCCACCTTTTTGTAAAGTAGATTATTCAACAAATGATAACCACCTACTTTGGAACAGATACTGTCCGTAGGTGTAGTTCAATCTGCTTATGTTTTCTCTAGGAAAATACACAGATATCCGTAGGCTGAATTTTAGATGTGATTATCACTTTTATAAAAGGAAAACTCCACAAATTTATGTTATAGTGGGATTAGAATTGCAATCATAGAACCAAAGTTCCATTACTCACTCACTCAGGCATAACCATTGAAGGGTGTGTGTAGATGTGGACTGGGAGTCAGGGCACAGCCCCACACAAACTGCATGATTTTCCAAAGTTTTATAAGTTGTCTCCTTCCTCATATCTTCAAAGGGGAACAAAGCCTCTACACACTAACCCATCTATTTTTAATGTTGACGTGACTATTCCTTCTTGTTTGAAATAATAAATTCCATTTCTCCCTCCAAACACTGTTTTAGTTTTTTGTCCAAGTTCACTAATAAGAGTGACCATCAAGATTTTTCAGTACCATCTCGAGAAATACCACTATGAGTTAAAGTGTCCAGATCTGCCACCTCACCCCCCAAAAAAGCTAAAATTTAAAAATAGGGATAGCCCTTTTAAGATAGACAAAAAGAAACAATCTATTTAAATTTCAAATTAAAAACACAACTGAGGGACTTCTGACAGATGGAGACATAGGTAGACACACTGCCTCCTCTCAACCAAAAGGAGGACAACAAATTTAAAAACGAAAAATAACCAGAATTGACAGAAAATTGAACTGTATAGAAGTCCGACAACCAAGGAGTTAAAGAAGAAACGTTCATCCAGACCAGGAGGAGGGGTGAGACAGGCAATGGGTGGAGAAGACTCGAGGCAAGGTGGCTGGAGGACCAGGCAGCCCCATATTTGCATGCAGATAAACCAGGAGGAACAACTGGGGACCGAGACAGACCCCACAACCCAGGGTCCCAGCCCGGGGAAATAAAGCCTCAAAACTTCTGACTGAAAACATCTGTGGCACTTGAGGAGGCAGGAAAACTCCCAGCCTCACAGGAGAGCTCATTGGAGAGACCCACAGAGTCCTAGAATGTACACAAGCCCACCCACCTGGGAATCAGCACCAGAAAGGCCCACTTTGAGGGTGGGTAGTGGGGGAAGTAATTGAAAATTGGCAGAGAGTGGAGCAAATAGCATTGTTCCCTCTCGGACCCCTCCCCCACATACAGCGTCACTACGCAGCAACGTGGGTTGCCTCCCCCTGGTGAACACCTAAGGCTCTGCCCCTTACTACATAACAGGCGGGCTGAGACAAAGAAATATGGCCCAAATGAAAGAATAGACCAAAGCTCCAGAATATATAGCTCAAAAATATAACTAAGCAATTAAGAGATAACCAACCTATCAGAAGCAGAGTTCAAAGCACTGGTAATCAGGATGCTCACAGAAATGGTTGAGAGGGTTGCAAAATAGAGGGAAACATGAAGGCTATGAAAAGTGAAATAAAGGGAACCAACAGTGAAGGGAAGGAAACCAGGACTCACATCAATGATTTGGAGCAGAAGGAAGAAATAAAATTCAACTGGAACAGAATGAAGGAACAAGAATTCAAAAAAATGAGAGCCTTCGGAACCTCTGGGACAACTTTAAAAGTTTCAACATTCGAATCATAGGAGTACCAGAAGGAGAAGAGGGAGAGCAAGAAATTGAAAACCTATTTGAAAAAATAATAAAGTAGAACTTCCCCAGTCTGGCAAAGGAAACAGACTTCAAGCAAATCCAGGAAGCTCAGAGAGTCCCAAAGAAGTTGGACCCAAGGAAGCACATACCAAGGCACATAATTAAATTATCTAAGATTAAAGATAAGGGGAGGATCTTAAAAGCAGCAAGAGAAAAGGAGACAGTTACCTACAAAGGAAAGCCCGTAAGACTGTCAGCTGATTTCTCAAAAGAAACCTTGCAGGCAAGAAGGGGCTGGAAGGAAGTATTCCAAGTCATGAAAGGCAAGGACCTACATCCAAGATTACTCTATCCAGCAAAGCTATTATTTAGAATGGAAGGGCAGATAAAGGCTTCCCAGGTAAGGTCAAGTTCAAGGAGTTTATCATCACCAAGCCCTTATTATATGAAATGTTCAAGGGACTTATGTAAGAAAAAGATAAAAAATACAAACAGTAAAATGACAACAAACTCACAACTATCAACAACTGAACCTAAAAAAAACAGAAACAAAAACAAACTAAGCAAACAACTAGAACAGGAACAGATTCACAGAAATAGACATGGAGGGTTATCAGCGGGGTGGGGGAGGGGAGAGAATGGAGGAGAGGTACAGGGAATAAGAAGCATAAATGATAGAAAATAGACAGAGGGAGGTTAAGAATAGTACAGGAAATGCAGAAGCCAAGGAACTTATATGTACGACCCATGGCCATGAACTAAGGTGGGGGAATGCTGGTGGGCAGTGGGGGTACAAGGCAGAGGGGAATAAAGGAGAAAAAAATGGTACAACTCTAATAGCATAATCAATAAACTATATTAGAAAATAAATTTAAAGTTACATAATCAGAAAACACCACTGTTTTTACTTGGCAAAAAAATTAAAAAATAAGTTAAACAAAAACAAAACCAGGTAACAGCCCCAATAAATGAATGCCTGCATTTGCTTATCCTGACCAGCAGATGGCAAAGCTTAGCTTTCAGGGGTTTTGGTCTGGTTGCTGGTCTTCAGGATGGTGAGTTTGGTAATCAATGACACGTGTCCACTGTGGCTGAATTTAGTAAACACCGCACTTTCTAGTGCGGTCTGGCCTCACCCACATCTTTCTCTGTGAACAGCCATTATGCTGCTTTCTACTACGTTAGGTATTGCCAAAACCCGAGGAGCAAACATAATTTTGACACTAATCTTATTCTAAACAATTTTTACTTCTAATCTTATCAACTTTCTCTTCATGCAATTAATTACAACATACACATAATTGGTAGTACTCCCTTGGGTCTATCGAAGAGAAAACACAATGCGTGTCAGCACGGTGTCACGGAAAGAGCCGAGCTGTCGGACACAGCGGCACTGGCTGCGTGTAGCCACTGAACACTTGAAATGTGACTGGTCAGAGTGAGACAGGCTGTAAGTGTAAAATGAATGCCAATTTCAAACACAACAAAAGCATATAATATGTATCAGTAACTTCTACATTCATAAAATATTGAAATGGCAGTATTCTGAATGTGACAGATTAAATAAAGTGCACTATTAATTTCTCCTATTTCTTTTTACTCTTTGAATATGACCATGGAAATTGCTAAACTACATACATGCCCCATCAATTCTACTGGACAGCACAGACACAGAGAACCTGAGCCCCACTCCTTTTCCGCCACTGGCTCACCACTCTAGCAAAGTCAGAACTCCCACTCACCTTGACTCATGGTTTCGGTTTCTCAACGTCTCGCTCCACCAATACACATTATCTGCGTAACTCCACTATTGCAGACACTGTGCTACGTACTCCTTGAAAAATTTATACCTGCTCTGTCACCTACCTCACAGAATTATTATAATATGCATCCTAAATGTAGGGTGTTATCATCATTACTTCCCAACCATTAAAACCTTAAATAAAGAAGCAAACAAACTCTCATCTGACACAGACGTCTCTGACAGAATGGGGTGGAGGAAGTCACACTACAATTTCCTGGTCCCACCCCAGCTGATTAGGAACAAGGAGTCACAAACCAAGGCAGGGATCATTTACATTTCAAAAGGCCTCTGCTCCACAAAGACTCTCCCAGAAGTTTCCTGTAACACTTCCCTAAAGTGATCACAACATATTCTGATTTATACAAACCATGTGACTTTATATAAACGTATCAAATGTATGAAATGAAGCAAGTCTAACTCACCCCTGGCTTCTTTCTGTAGAATTTTAAAAAATTTCCAATTAAAGGGTTTTAGAAAAACAACTCAAGTGGCACCTCTCGTACATCAGTGGCACCCTATTTTGCTGGCCCCAACATCTGACACATATCCCCTTCTCTCACACAGTCTATCTTTCTCGGTCTCTCTGTATAACCCGTACCTAAACCTGAGTCTGTCACTCCTGCGAGTAAGGCCACTTTTTTCACACACCCCCCCCCACACACACTCCTTTTGTTGATGCACAGGCAAGGCCCGCTATACCCACTTCCCCTCTGTCTTAGAGAATGCACATCAGCTGATTTACAGGGCTTACCAGGCAGGAATGAAGTCAGCTAATTTTCTGTTACTAGCCTTGTTTCAAGCACAATTCACAGCTTTAATTAAAAAAAAAAACAAAAAACAAAAAACAACTACAAGGTCTGCTAATAAATGCTTATTAATCTATAGCAAATGCTGCGCTCCAAACGACTTCCTCAGCCTCTCCTGTGAAGTCAGTCTCACTCATTTCCCTTCCTCTTCAATACTATCAATGTCTAGGACTTCAGCAACTCACTGCACTGTGCATGGGTTGACTAGTGACACCGGTCCCCATGTCCAGTACATTCTAGATACCACTGCCAAATCTGTCTGCCCAAAACAGCACCTTCACCTTGCCATTCCTCTGCCCAAAAATGTTTCTGAAAACCCCTACAAATAAAGACAAATATCCTCAGGCTGGCAGTGTCTATTCCTAGTTCTGAACACAGAGAACACTGAGCCAAGCTTGTACTGTCTCTGTTCAGTCTCAACACGCTTCCCCTCCACCTGGAATGCTTCTTCTGCTCATCCTCTCCGCCAAACCAAGTCTCAGCCATCCTTCGTCGCTCCCGAAGGAAAAGAGCTCTTTACTAAGCAGCACAGAGTGCAGGAGAAGACTGACTCGAGACAGCCAGGCAGAAGCCAGGTACAAATCCTAACTCTGGCTGTATTTACTAGTTTGTGTGAAGTGAGTAAATAAATTACTTCTCTAAGCACAGAATCTGCTTTTTAAAAACAGGGCTAAAAAATCAGGCATAGAGTTGTGCTGATTAAATCAGGTAAGGCAGCAATTTTCAACCTTTTTCATCTCATGGCACACATGAACTCATTACTAAAACTCTGTGTCACACAAAAAATACATTTTTTGCTGATCTCACAAAAAAATAGGTAAAATTTTGATTCATTTACAAGAAAAAAAATGATAATAGTAACTACCTACCCTTTTTCCTCCAAAGAGACTTTTTAAAAAATCGGATGCCTATACTCATGTGTAAGGATTTCTGATACTAAGAATTAACCAATCAGACAGAGCCTTATCATGCAACATGATCAATAAGATGCAACTCAGTGATATGTATATTCATGGTTCAAGATGGGGCATTCACAGCAGACGGCTGTTGTATTGACTGTTGCCATTTTTTTATTTGACAATCAAAGGAAAAAGAGGTCAGTGTCCCCGACTAAATAGTCAGGTATCAAATGTTTTAAAAATTCTTGAAGCACACCAGTTGAAAATCGCTGATAATGTGTATCATCATCATCACCATTCTCAAAGTTAATATTAAGTGCTTCCATGTTAAAATATCTAACTTAACCCTAATGAACAGGTCCCTACCACGGTGCAGACAAGAAAACTTAAGTACAAGGAGGCGCGTGAAAGCGTCTACACAGCAGTGATGCACAAATGTAACCGTTACACTCCTTCTCAGGCCACTTACTGTGAACAGCTCTCATTTCTAGCACGAAATAACAACTTACTCTTGCATGTCTTGCATCTCCAAAAAAAAAAAGGCTTCTGGAAGACACTAACTGTCCTACACTTCCTTTGTGACTGTGAGACGCACTCAACCTTCCTTGGGGAAAGGCACTCTGTGTGTTGTGCTCTATTTATACCAACGAATAATACAGTGTCTGACGTCCGCTAAAAACTCAAGTCAAGACCAAGGTGAACCAATTTCACTTAAGGAATCAGAATAGGTATATAGCAGAGACTGCTGGCTATTCACCAGAATTACTTTACTTTTCTTCCAGTACTTAGCTAACATTCCCAGCCTCCCTTGCAGTTGTATAGCCATGTGACTAAATTCCTGCCAATGAAAAGTAAATGTGATTATCCCGATTCCAGGCTGACTCATTAAAACCTCCCAAGACCCCTCCAAGCTTCTCCCCTTCTCCCCAGTACCGACAGATTAGGAGGGCAACTCCCAAAGCGATCTTGAAAGCTACAGGTTGAGAATGACAGAGCCTACGTCACAGAATAACTGCCCCACGCCCACAGGGACCAAACACACATGCTCTGAACTGTTACGAGAACAAGATGAACATATGAACACCTGCTGTGTTAGAGCAAATATACAGGCCCTGCTGAATATCTGAATAAACATTTGCTGAATAAATGGTTACCAAATACCAGATCTTCGGAGAGTACTTACTGGCATAGTGGGGTACATTGGGGGCCGTATGAAAAAGTTTGTGGATTCCATGCCCACAGTAGCTTCGAACAACTGAAAAGCCATTTGCTTGGGCATGTTTCTGAATAATGTTTCCCAATTCTCTGTATCGAACACCAGGTTTCACTAAAAGGGAAAGAGAAGACTTATGAAACAGTAATAATAACTAACATGTACAATGTAATTACTTATCCACGTGCCAGGAACCCTTCTGACCAGGAAACCCGGGCCTAGAGAGGCTACTCTGGCAGTACCGGGCAAAGCTGCAATTCAGAGCAGTAGCACCCCTACTTCTAACTTTGGTGCATAAAAGGACCACGTGCACATAGTAAATGGGGGGAGGCATCTTTTGCTTCCTGAATAAACAAGAAAATGGAAAAAACACTTCTCTTCCTCTCCTTCCCTAAGGTCAAATGTGCTGTTCTACTGAAGTGAGCAGAAGAGATTAAGAGAGGAAAGAGCATCAGGAAAAAAAGGAATGTCCAAAAAGTAACTTGGCTGGTCCTGTTTCAGCCTCTTCTCATCAACTCCTCAAAGAATTACCTCCTTGGGGTTTCTTTCTCCACATAAAAGTGGTTCTCAAATTACTCATAGTTGCCTCTAGGGGTAGGGTACAGAAAGGTACTTCTCACTAGCACACACTTCCTACTTCATTTAATTTTTATAACTTTTACTTCTGTTTCAATAAAAAGCAAAACAAAAGAAGTGGTTCTCGCTGCTGTTACAGCTCTCCTAGCACTGAAACCCCTGGGAAATGTAGCCATAGTTCTGGGGCTCCTCCGACTCCCTAATCCCCTGCTCTGCCTCATTTCCAACCTGAGGTTTAGGCACATTATCTTCTCCAGCCAATCAAATTTCTGGGCAAATAGCTCATTTTAATTAACATTAACTTCCTCTTAACCAGATGTCCAAAGTTGATGTATTTGAGGGGGAGGGAGGTTAATGATTTTGAGGAACCATGCTGACTTCCATAAGGATTTTCTTGCATTCCAATTCAAGTCTTCCTATCAGCCCCAGACAATGGCAAGAAAAGCAAAAATTTAAGCCATGTTGCACAGTATAAAGAGAATCCCTGTTCATCAATAATGAGGGACAGTGAAAGGGGAGATTTCTCCCTAATTCTCAAAGTAGAGACAGTTCTGGTTCCGAAGGTGCATAGTAATATCTGGAGATATTTTTGGCTGCCACAACTAGGAGTGGTGGTGCAAATGGCATATAGCAGGTACAGACCAGGGATGCTACTAGGGAACCTACGATGTACAGGCCCCTAAAACAAAGAGTTATCAAATTTAAAATGTTGTTCATGTGTAGGCTGAGAAACCCATTCCAGACGGCTAATTCCAACACCTGCTCAAGCTCTCCAACGCTCTGCGCCGTGGTGAGCAGCCAAGTGAGTGGAGAATAGGGCAGGAATGAAATTATACAAAGGTGTCTAGTGCCTTCCAGGGACTCAGCAACGCTTGTTCTTTTATGGCCATGTTACAATGACTTTGGTTTCTGGTAGTTTCTTGGCAAGTTTCATCTTTATGTCTCAAACATTTCAGCTGTCTGGCTATTTCAATCAACTCAGAGAGAAGCAAAAAAGGGTACAAACGTTGAACACACTGGCTGGCACAAACCCTAACAGTAAACCCAAGCTTCCACAAATGAGAAACTACACACTAAAGTTCTCACCGCACGATACCACCAGGAACATTAAAGTATTTTAATAAACAACAGTCAATATACAAAAAGAAATCTCTCGCATAACGATACACAAAAACATCAATCACATGCTTTCATTTTTCATTCCTCCAACTACATTAAATTAGTAAGAATTTCATTATCTCCCATGCAAGTTACATTAACTAAAAACAATAAAGACAATGGATCTGTTATTAAAGATAACCGTATGTTTAAACCAAGAATGCTGTCCTATCCAATACTTTGTTGATGACAGATCGTGGTTATTTTATTTCATTTTTTTTTTGGTGGTGGAGTGGCTGTGGAGGGATGCAGACAAACCACTGAACAATAAAGCTGAAATGCTGTGGATTTCAACTGGAGGTCGTGTGCCCTCAAACTATCCTGTTTGGTAACAGGCTGTTAACATTTGCAACAAGACTTTCCTTTTCTCTCCTGACAAGCTAAAGCATAAACAAACAAAAAACCTGGATGAACTGTTTGTATGGACAAAGAGAGACTGAAGAAAATCCTACAGAGCTACATCTCTACCCAAAGATATTATTCACTGTAACAGCAAGACATCTAGAAAACACCAAAATCCAATAGGGGAATAGTTGTAGAAATTTTTGTTTTATGGAATATATAGCCATTAAAAGAATGCGGTAGCCTTGGCCAGGTGGTTCACTTGGTTGGAACACTGTCCCACACACCAAAAGGTTGTGGGTTCGAACTCTAGCCAGGGCATGCACAAGAGGCAACCAACTGATGCTTCTCTCTCTTTCTCTCAAATCAATAAACATATCCTCGGGTGAAGATTAAACATTTTTTTAAAAGAATGCACCCTGACTAGCGTGGTTCAGTGGGTTGGGCAGCATCCTGGGAATCAAAAGGTCACCAGTTTGATTCCAGGTTAGGGCACAGGCCTGGGTTGTGGGCCAGGTCTCTGGATGGGGCATGCGAGAAGCAAACGATTGATGTTTCTCTCCCTCTCTTTCTCCTTCCCTTCCCCTCTCTCTAAAAATGAAAATAAAATCTTAAAAAAAATATAAGAGAATGCATGTATGTATATATGCTAATTTGGAAAGATCTCTAGGCATTATTAGCTAAAAAGTATCCAATTACAGAATACTACAAATATCATGGTTCCATTGATCCTCACTGAACAAATACACAGAGGTACCTACGTGTGTGTGTGTGTGTTAACGCATAGAGGAGGAAAAAACCTGTTGAAAGTGAGTAACTCTACAGAAAAGAGATATAAAAAGAAAATAGGCAAATATAAAGGAGACTCATTCATTTTTCCCTCATAATCTAGCACCTTGTTTTAGTTTTAATGGGAACATAATATTTATGAAAGAATAAAAAAGTAGGAAAAAATTTACACTCAAGAACTATCCATACATTCCTCCTCATCTATCAGCCAAAGAAAGATAAATCACATGAAACAAAGGACGACAGAAATCATTCAGTCCATCCTCATCAAGGGATCCCAAATCTTCCTTCCACAATTACTCTGAAAACCCAAAGCTCACTCAGGTGAGGGGGAGGCAAAGCCTGGCAGGGAAAGGAATGCCCAGTGCAGTGATGAGTCAGTAAAGACTCATCAACACACAGCAGTCCCAGCTGGTGCCCAAGTTGGCTGACCTGCATCGATGGCCTGCATCAGGCACTCGTACGTTGTCTGAACCAGCTTCCGGGCTCCCTCATCCACATCTCCAACAAAAAACGTCTCATTGAGGTCTCCGTGATAACCACTGCGGTACAGAGTGATGTCCACTGCAAAAGAATGTGCAAATATAAAGACCACATTTGTTTTTATTTCACAATGGAAGTCATTTCTCCAACATGACAGCATCAAGCAGCTTAACGAAAAAGAGAACTCCTGCATTCTCAAACCAGATCCCAATGGATATATATAGTCACTATTGACAGGCACTTTTATCTACAATAGCACTTTTAGCTCACTTAGTTGGAGGACAGGGGCATGGCCATGCAGCGCAAAGCCAGATGGTGGGCTTGTAGGTATTCTTATAAAGTGGCAATCAGATAGATTATTTATGGCAGAAGAAAAATGCATCCAGGATACATTCATGCAAGATCAATAACCTGAATTAGTGACACTAAATGGAAAACTCTGACACATTTGACATTAAACAGAAAATACTGTTTTAATTTATTATCTGCAACCATTTTTTCCCTCCTCCCGAGGAATTATATACTATTCCTTACTTATTTTTCAAAAACTCATTTGCCTTTCACTTATTTGTAAGTATTCATCCTTCTGTGTCCCCATGTTTAAGAATACAGATTACTGCTACACTGGATGACACACTAAATGTATACTGGAGAACACATTAAATGAGTATTTTTAAACCATGAATTTTCAATCAACCTACAATATCAGAGTACAGGCGGGTTGGCTCTAGCACCATACACACCCCCCTAAAAAACCTCACCTATTATGCATGTCATAAATAACAGGATTTATATGAAAAGCAGGGTTGGGCAGACCCCTGAAAACCTATGGAAGTTCACAAACAGCTTTTCTAAGTAAAGCAGTGCCTCCACCATCATCGCAGCCAGCATCGCAGGTGGTGCATTCTGAGCAGCCTTCAAAACTTGGGTTGAGGCCTCCGTGTTTGACATGTAGGACCTGGAAGACGCCAGATTACTACAGAGACCAAGATCATCAACAGTAAAAATACTGGGCTGGCCAAAAAGTTCATCTGTTTTTTTCTGTAAGATGGCTCTAGTAGTGCTTAGTTGTTTTCAACTTCATTAGAAACAATTTTGTTAGATTGCATTGTGACAGCTGTCATATCCATGTGCATTTAAAACAAAAACATCAAAATTGATGAATTTTTGCGTAACCATTTAAATACTGAAGATGGAAGAAAATACACAGTATTTTCAGATTATGCTTTATTATTTCAAGAAATGTTAAAATCACAACTGAAACGCTAAAAAAAGATTTGTGCAGTGTATGGAGAAGGTGCTGTGACTGATCAAACATGTCAAAAGTGCTTTGCAAAGTTTCTGCAGGAGATTTCTCACTGGACAATGCTCCATCCATGGTTGGGTAGACCAGCTGAAGTTGATAGGGATCAAACTGAGACATTAATTGAGAACAATCAACATTATACCATGTGGGAGAGAGTTGACATCTCAAAATATCCAAATCAATAAAGTTATTGCTGAAAATAAAGAATGTGTCTTTTATCTTACAGAAAAAAACTAAACAGACTTTTTCGCCAATTCAATAGCATCTAGGGAAGACTTTTTCATGACTTTTTTTTAAATCACAGAGGAAAATGCCTGGGCAGCTTCCTCCTCTGCATTTGTAGCTTTCCAAGACAGCTTCACTTCTTACATGACGGAAGGCACTTCTGCAGGATTTTTTAGCTTTTTCTCCTTAAGGTCTTCATATAGTACTAAAGATTTCTCTTTCTCTTCAAGAAAGCCTGCCCTGAATTCACTCAAGACAATTAGTGAACTAAAAGAAAAAGGAAACAAATCCCACCTGAATCAACATTACTCCCATATTTTACTGACATATTTATCAATTGCGTGAGGTAATATGCACTGAAGAAATAAAAGCTGTAACAAATGCATCATACTAGAAGTAGTATCTTAAACCATAAAAAAGGATTCCACAGAATTAAGGTTTAAATTTTAAATATGAAAAAGGATGTTAAGACAGGAAGTGAAGAAAATCCAGTCACTATTGAACGCCCCAGACCTTACTGTTTCTTTGCTCCTGGACATATTTCTTACCGTTAACAATATCACCTTCTTGCAAGGGCCGTCTGTCTGGAATCCCATGACAGATCACTTCATTCACTGAAGTACAACAAGACTTTGGGAAATTATAGTAATTCAAGGGAGAAGGATAGCAATTTCTTGCAACGCATGCCTACAATAAATTAAAATACAGAGAAAATAATTTGGAATGTATAAAAGAAAAAAATAATCTTATGCAATTAATCAGATTTTAAAATTTGAAAACTGAAAATTTTGCAGTGCAGATGCTATTAATGAAGAATGTGCTTAATATTTTATTTTAGAAATAGCCATATTTTTATCTTACGCAGTAGGTAACAGGGTTTGTGCCAGTCAGACAGGCTGTAGGCAAACCAGTTTACTGATAATAG
>VMDR010006716.1:0-43968 GCA_007922815.1 Macrotus californicus
CTATTAAACATTGGACCCAGGAAGAACTTCGGGGTCTAATAATACCAGCTAGCCTTTCTAGAGCATTGCATTGAGTGCTGGCCACGCATTACATCACTCAGTTCAAGGACTGAAAAGATGCCAGATGGGGTTACCGGCATCGAGAAATTATAGGAGGCATGGATTACTTTTATCCAAAAATAAAACTCCTTCAAAGATAAAGTGTTGCCATGTACAAGTACGAAGAGATCTACTTTAACTTACTGATAGGAAGTTTGAAATTAGCACAAAATTTTCACTTCAAATTAATTATTCTCACGGGCTAATAATTTGTACTTTGAAATAATAAAATCCCCACCAAACATTGTTTATATTGTTAATTCACTTTGAAATACACTTATTTTTTTGTATTGCAAGATGAAAACTCATAACCAGTCTGCAAAAATGACAAACATGTTAGTTCTGTAAGTTACAAGTTTTTCCTATCAATGCTCATTTTTTCTATGCAGCATCTTATGGCTTAAGCCTGGCAGATGTTGTTACCTCCTTTACAGAAGAGTACCTGGAGTTCACAGGTGTTAAGACCCAAGTGGTACAGCTGGTAAATATTAGAGACAACTCAGACATGGAGCTCCATCCTCTAACCCTGTTCATTCCCACCCCATCGTTGTATCATGAACCTGAGTCATTATTTTAAGTACTTAGATTGTGCTATTGGCTAATCAAAAACAATTTTGTGCCAAAGACAAAATGAAAGGTAAAGAATTGAGGGGTGAAGGTCAATCGCAGAGATCCAAGCAAAGGTAGGAACATGTCAAATCAGCATCTCCACTGAAATAAGTATCCTGTTATATGTCTGTGATAAGATTCAGGCCAACATATGAGGCTTAAGGTAAGTCTAAGAACCCCAGTTCAGTGCAAAAAATGATGCCCAACCTGGAGGACACACAGCTGACCTCAGAAACTCATTTGTGGCCCCATTGCAATTCTAGCACAATAAATAAAAGTGACAGATTCTAGGCTGCAGGCAAGTTCGTGCACGTGTGTGTGTATGTGTGCTTCCTTATGGAAAAGCCTCCCATTAAGCCACTCTCCTTTGAATCACAGCCATTCAATAACACAAACTACAGTAACAAGCAGTTTGTTCCAGGTTTTCAAGATTCAATGAAGACTCCATTTTCAATAATTCACATTTTCCCAGGTGTCCCGGACATTTATTGGAGCTTAATCATTTTCTCTCTTTTATGGAATTAATTTTCTGATACATTTACAATATAAATGAGGCTGTGAGAAGGAAGGGGTTATTACTCCCTGTCAAAAGGAAAGGGTTTTTTTAAAGATGCCTGATTGCAAAAGAAGCTGGAACCAGGCCTTCACTACCATAAACAGTTTATTTTCAGTAACTATCTTAACAGACAAATAATTACAGCTCAATTTTAACAACTATATTTAAAATCTATTTTTCCCAGTTACTGTGCTAGACTTTGGAGACTCTGATGTAGATGAAACAACAGACCTGCTTTTCAAATGTTAACTATAGGAATAATAGTTGCTTAACAGAAAATATTCAAAACTATCTTACTTTGATGATAGGATAAAGAAGGCAGAGAGGGCTTTCCCCCTCTAAGTTCTTTCCTTCTCTAGTCATCTTAGTGGACCATTCAAACAAACAGACCAGCAAACAAATAAGCAAACAAACAAAATGTCGAGACAGCTTTTAATCTTTGGTACTTTTCATTTAACTGTAATGACGTCATTTTTGGCACACCTGAACAGAAACCCAGAGTGGCAATTTAGTAGCCAGTTTGCTTCCCAGAGACCACAGCTAGAATGCTCAGGTTTTAGGGAAGTTTGCTAATGACAACAAAACTCTTTAAAATAAGCACAGATGAGAGTTTTAAGATTCTTAATACATCATGTTAAGATCACCTTGTTCTTTATTCTTAAAGAATATGGCCTCCAGGAAAGTTTCTAAGGCTAGGAAGTACATGTTAAAATAGTTCTCTTTATGGGATTTTCAGGAACATCATGTGCAGGAAAATGGTCACAGTAAAGACACCATTTGAATGGATCTATATGCCACCAAAGTACATGCTGGATTCTGAAAAATATTAAACCAAGTCAGTTCCTTTTGTTAATTCAAGAGTCCTTGGATGAATAGAGTTTTGTCAGAAAACATAATTGGAAGAAAAGGGAAATAATAAAGATTAAGGGTAAGATTAGGATTATCTAATTTTACAGCAATTCCATATGGTATTATTTTTCTCAGACATTTTATGTTACATGAAGAATCTGTGGTTAAAATATTTCAATATTTTATTTGCCATATCTGCTATTTAAACAACTCAAATCAATAACCATGCTTGCACTTTTTCAATGACATCATCTGCTTTTAAGAAATTATCAGTTTTGAAATGTAGATTTTGGATGAGGGAATGAAGATTGGCAATTGGGAGGCCAGTTATTTGGCTATTAAAAACCTATAGAGAAGCCCTGGGCTGACAGTTCAGGTGGTTCGAGTGTTGTCCCGCTACACCAAGGTTGCAGGTTCAATCCCTGCTCAGGGTCAGGGCAAGTACTAGAATCAACAAATGCATAAATAGGTGGAACATCAAATAGAGCTTTCTCTTTCTCTCTCTCCTCCCCCTCTCAAATCAATCAATTACAAAAACATCCTGAAAAATTAAATAAATTAATTAATTAAAAGTTGTAGGAAAGAATAAATAGCAGACTCAACTAGAGTAACAAGAGAGGGGGATAAGAGGAGATTATACATGAAAGGAATTTCCAAGGAAAAGACAGACCTTAGATACTAGTTGGATAAGTAAGATGGAGAAGTAGTGTACGTGGATGGTTAAGTGGGTCAACCAGGACAAAGTGGCAGCTAATGGGCTTGATCTGCCCAATGGTGTGGAGATTATTTATAACATTGTCATCATTAAGGACAAAATAGGGGCAAAATAGACAGACAATGAAGGTACTACTTATTACATATACAATTTTGTAAAATATACAAGACCAACAGGCCAAAGGAAGTAACCCTAACAAAAAGTGAAAATCTACCACCCAAGTCCCAAACCTTTAAATATACAAGTAAAAAATCAACAAACTCAAAATTGGTTCATTGAAAAAAAATCTAATAATTTGGCTGTACCCTGACAAGATGAAGCAAAGGAAAAATAGCATCAATATCCAGTGCCAATGATACATCACTACAGATCCTACATATATTAAATGTAACAAGAATATTGTCGAATATTGAGTTTATGGCAATAAGTTGAAGTTTAAGTAAATATACAAATTACTGTGTAAAATAACTTAAAATTGACACAAGAACTAATAGAATATCTAAAAAGTCTTAAATCTATTAACAAGAGTTAATCTTAACTAGTCTCCCCCAAATCCCTCTAGTCCCAGATGCTGTTGGTAATAAATACTTCTAAACATTTAAGAAAGTAATAAAGAAAAGTGGAATGTAACCAAATTCATTTCATGATGCAGCGTAACTTTGATACCAAAGTATAACAAAGACATTACTATGTGGAAACTTATAGGCCAATGTCTTGTATGAATATAGATGAAATACTCATTAATAAACATCAGCAAGCCACAATTTTATGAAAGGGTAATAAAACACAATCACCTTGCACTTATTCCAGTAATTAAGTTTAGTTACCATAGGGAATCATCAAAGTTATTCCCCACATTAATAAAAATATGGAGAAAGTTCTTTGATCTTCTCAACCCAAACACAAGGAATCTATGTTAAAATTCAACACCATTCTTGGCAGTACCCTCTGACCAGATTTCTCTATTATTTCTTTGGTAAATGGTAGACGTTTATTGAGTCAAAATCTATTTACTGAGGCAAAATATAGAGAAGTTGTGATCATCAAGACACTGAAAATATTACTATATATGTCTGATCCCTTGCATGTGGTTCTTAGTCAGTTTTAGATGTCAGAGCTGCCTTTCTGTCCACAATAACTTCAATTTATCCCGGTGACTGCAGCTGTTTGAGACTCAATTTTCGGTGCTCCTTATCCCAGTATGTAAATAAATTCAGGAATTGTACTTCCCCGTAAGCCTTTATCCTATGGTAATTAAAAAGATTACTTATTTCCAAGGATTGAAACATATTGATTATCTTTGCAATCTGTAACTTAGGTATTATACCTGTTTCCTGTCTCTACCACCTTTCCATACCAGAGCGGAGAATAGTGATTTTTAAAGTCTTCAGTGGATTGGAAGCAAAGCAATGACACTATTTAGAAAGTGAATTATTGTTCTATTTAGGAATTTCCACTCTCAGAAAATTGGTAAGCTAGTCTCGGAATCACTTCATTTTAATTGTGGGCTATTCCTTACAGACGTTCTAGGGGTACCTTCTTATTTTACAGGTGTGGAAACAGAAGTTAGGTAATATTATTGAGCAAGATTAATTAAGACTGAACCAGGACAAGGACTTAGAAATCTTGGCTTCTTCTAATGATATTTTTTTCTATGGAACAGATGATCTCCATTTATCACTGAATTAGCAGGAGAGGTAATCAAAAGATAAATCACATCTTCAAAGCCCCAAATGAAATGAGTAAATTAAAATGTATGAAAACATGCTAAAACCTTGTATTTGTTTAGTTTTTAATAATTCCTAAATTAGGGTATACACAATAATAGCTTCAAATTAAAGGTGCAAAAATTAAAAGGTGTCTAGGGATTTTTTTAAAAAATAAGGATTTAAAAAAAAAATCCAGTTGGAGATAAGCCATACAGGATGTACGGAATGTGCACACTCTAGGAGACAAAGAAATGGTGTTTTAGGAATGAAGAAAGCCATATAGTCTTCATGACTGAGACTGTATTTGGCCACGTGGTTATTCACCCCCAAGTTAAAATGAGAGCATCAATGAAAAGGAAGAAGTCTGGCTTGTGAAAACATCATCTTCCCTTCTACCTATTCAAACACCACCTTGGCAAGAGCAGAGGAAAAGCACCAACAAACTGCAGATTAAATTGAGAGAGTATGAAAAGTTCCGAAAATAGCAGGATGACTGGAACTTGGAAGCAGCCTTCAAAGTAGTTAGAAGTGATGAGGTTAGCGGCAGAGATGGAGATCGGCCAAAATCTCTGCGGTCATCTCTAGATGCTCCCTGTCTACCCGTTCTTCTCTTCTGAACACAAAGTAGGATGGTATGTTGTGGCTCTGTGAGACCAGATCTGGCCAATACTGGTCACCAGACGTGACCTTTGGGGATCCCTGGCCAGAGGATATATCTGACTTCTGGTTCAAAAGCCTCTAGAACCCTCTCCTTCTGGTAGGTAACAACATTCCTAACTAGATGTGGCTCAGGATCCCCTGGTGACTCCCAGTGGAGAAGTTACATGAATGAAGAATAAAACGTTTGCTGTTTTAAAGTTTTGATATTGGGAGTGACTTTCTGCGGTGAAACCTCACCTGCTTGATACAGTTTCATACAACATTCTGGAATTTGGGTCTATAACCTGTCTCTGAACGAGTTCGGTTGCCGCTGAACCTCATCATGCCCCTTCAAGGGAGAACGTGCTGACAAAGCAGCAGATACATCTGCCAGCTGCTTCAGAGCGGTTGTTTCTGTCTCAGGTGAGCACCTGCTGCAACTCACACCTAATGGGCCCACCCCGATGGGGTTTAAAGCCTTGATTGACCATTGCAGGCTAATTCTAGACAACTGTGATGGGCCAGTTTTGCCCCAGCACTGCTTGTCATGCTGCCTGTAGCTGTGCTTGGGCGTAGATCACAGCTCACCCTCTCCCCCTGCCCAAACTCTTCCTCTTCTACAGGAGAACCTGAAAACACTCAATGGAATTGTCTAGAAATGAGCAGCGGCCCATGCCAACCCCCCTCCAGGGGACATGAGACCGGTCTCTATAGATAGGTGTTTGGCGAGTCCACCTCAGCTCTCCTGGCTGCCTGGACCCCTCAAGCTCACCCCAGACCTCAGGGGTCTTGATAAACCAAGCGGCATGTCCAGGACCAACGTCTGGCACCCCCAGCAAGCCCTGGAGGAAAACGTTTGCTCTTATTCTGAATCCTGGCAGACCCTCCCGGGATGGCGTCCAAGACGAGAGGGAGGCCCGTACAGCCCGCACATGGTGCCTCCTTGCTGGGCGGCAGGTCCTGGCGCCTAGGAGCCAGGGGACACCTGCCTATGGCCGCAGGGGCCACTTCCAGTACCAGGACACTGCCCCGGCGTCCCCTGGCCTCCAGGGTCGCGTCCCTAAGCCCGCAGAACGAACAGAGATGACCAAAGGGCGAGCTCTAAAGAGCAACATGTCAAGCTAGAACGTGGCTTCTCTGACCCTGCCACCCCCACCAAGGACAGGGAAGGGGAGAGAGCCCCGCTTCCAACATCCTCGAGGAGGCTGAGGCGAGGCCGGCGCCCTGGAGTCTCAAGTCCTGCAGGGGTTGGGACACACTACAGGGGTGTGTGGGGAGCCCTGCGGGGTGGCGCGGAGCCCCGCCCCACAGCGTCCCCGGGGGGAAAACTCACCTCGGAGCCCACGCGGGACTTCTGGCCTTGGCTGTGACGCTCCAGTGGTGCAGGCAGCGGTGGGAACGCAGCGCGGTGCGACCGGTTGTCACGTGCACGGGCTGCACCGGAAGCCTGGGCCTCGCCCCGCACAGCTGGGTGCGCGGACGCAGCGCCCTGTCCGCAGCCAGGCTGCACCTGCGCAAGGGGCGCTTCCAAGACGCGCCGTGGGGATTCTCGGGCGCAGTTTGGAGCTGGCTTTAAGGACTTGCCTCCAGGAAACAGCCCCTACTCTTGCTGCGGGCCACTCCGGTAAGAACAGCCCTCCCCTGGGTGCCCGGGGACCCTGAGGAGCGCGGTGCGGGTGGTGCTGATGGCCTCCTGGGTAGGCCGCCTGGGACGACGGGGTCACCGGTGCCCTCTGGCTCAGGGTCCCGCAGGTCCTTGCTGCGGCCACAGGACGTGGACACAGAGATTCCATCTGAGTGGGCAAACGCACTAGGCTGTGCGGTGCGTCAGCCCTTGCAGGAGAAATAGCAGCCAAGAAACAGAATTGGACGGCTGCTTTGAGTCCATGATAGGCTAGGAAAGAAGAGGTTGGAAGCCGCGTATGAAAGCCATAGGGTCCCTTTTGCAGAAGAAGATAACGGGCGGGCTCTTAGATTCTGCATTGGAAGTTGGAAGAAAGCCAAAGGCAGGCCAGAAGGTCAGGATCAGTGTCAAGTGCCGGAAACATGATGTTACCAATCCTGGCATCTCTGCTATGCCGAGCTCAGGACCCTGTGGGAAAGAAAGGGGCTCTGACATTGGAAGTGGGGATATACGAGTTTGATACACTTAGAATCTCGAACACTGAGATTCACCGGAAGCCGTGACTCCTCGGAAGTGGACCCCACCATGTCCAATTGAGGGAGCACCCCACTCCTACTTAAAGATAATAAAGGTGTTTCCAGATGCGACCCTCTGCTCAGGCCTACTTGCACTATGGGACCCTGACTTTCGACTGAGTTTTAAGTCACTAAATAACCCAGCTGGGAATGTACTGGGTCTGATCCAAGAACAAATGGACCATACCTACCCCCAAGGAGCCACAGACTTAGTCGGCATGAGTTGACACCTGCTCAAAGGCATGTGCGCCATTCTGGAGTCAAAGGATGCTTATTACAGGGGACTGGGAAGCAATACTGGATAATGGAGAGTTTTTTGATTTGGAAGCATTCTTCCAAAATACAAGTATTTTAATTCTCTGGCAAAGACCATAGGAAATGCTTCAAACTTCATAGGAGGATAATTCCTGTAGCATTTTTAAAACAATGGTCCATGCTATGCAGAATTTAAATATCTGATTGCCATAGCAGACAGTAGACAAAGGATGCATAAGTCCCAGGGAGGTGGCCACACCCTGCCCGCGGTGTCCTGCATTATGGGAAGACAGCGTGTATATGAAATGCTCAGCCTTTTTGGCTCAATAGGGGACCCATTTGCTAGTGCTGTTATTGGTACCTAATAGAAACTCGAGTTTTCCATTTGTTTATTCTAATTCCTTCCTTCCTTTCCATAGGGATTGATCGCAGTTGCACTTGGTCATAAACTCCTGCATGTTAAACTCCATCTCACATTATGCTTCCTGCAAAAGCCGCCTTGTGATGTATGATACAAGCATCTGGAGTCAATTTGAGGGTGAGTTGCTGAGCACCAATTACTTGCGAATCACCATGCCTCACACTCATTTCATTGAATGACCATCATTCCCATTTCACAAATGAAAAGATTGAATTTCAGACGACATGACTTGTTCAAGATTAGCTAAGAAGTTACACAGGTAAGTCTCATGTTTCCACGACAGAAGCTTCTTTTCTGCCACATTGTTCTCTATATAATGTTTTTTCCAAAGATCTTCAGAAACCTAGTGGTTACATAAATTTGTTGAGTTCTTATATCTTGGCACTCTGTGTTTTTATCGAAATCATGCTCATCTTCACTTATTCATTTAAAATTATGATTAATTTCAATAGTATAGACACTGTGTGTGATTCCAAGGATATAAAAAAAAAAAGAAACAGTGGCCAGTTTTATCCCTTTGATGCTTTTGTTCCTGCAGCTCTTTCTGGGGGGACCATTTTGCTTCTTGCAGATAAGCAAACACCCACTTATCTTTCAAGACCTAAACATCGCTATGTGATTATGTGATTGAATATTTCTAATGTACTCTATGTACCTGAGGGCAGTATCCTTGTCTGACTTATCTTCTATTCCAAGCATTAAGAAAACTATCTGAAACCAAGTTTTATAGAGAAAAATCACTTGATTGACTTTTTTTTTAAGTGAATGAACGGATGCATGAGAGTGGTAGATACTCTTTAGGTGGTATAATGGCCGAGCGTAGAAGGAAGATGATTTCATCATAGTGTGATATATGCTCAAATTGATACGAAAGAATAAATAGATAAGCACAAATTAATGTAATATGATGAAGGGGCAATTGCCACAAATACAGTGGTTAGGGAAAACACAGGGGAGGTTATTTTGGGCATGCAATGTGATAGAAAATTAGGAGTTAACTGAAGGAATAAGGGCAAAGGAATAGCTGAGCAGAAAAATAGCTTTAAAGGTTTTTCCTGCTAACATATTTGGGATTCCTGGATTTCTATCACCGTAAGTCTGTTTTCCATGCTTTACTCTGCTGTGCCTCAAAATATCCACCTCTGGATTACATGAAGAATAGCTATATTTATTGAAAGATTCAACTATATGCCAGCTAGAGCATATGTACATATAGATTATATAGGGAAGTAATGGACAGATGATAGATGATGAGATACACACATAGATCGTAGATATGTAGACACTCTGTTTTAATCCGTAGGCCAATTTTACATTTAGGGGTCAGCAACCCAGCAAATGTAAAATCCTTGACTAGACTTTTACATTTGCTATGTGATCTTTGTGTTTTTGTCTTTGCGTTGCTTCCAGCAAATCTTCTGGGAAGTAGATGCAGTTATATATTCAAAATACATTATAAAATCAAAATTGAATTTGTAATCTGAAAAATACATGTTATTAACTGCCAAACCTGGCAGTTTATTAAAATAAATAACTTTATTTGGCCTTACCAATACTTTGTCTGCATCATTAAAAAGCATGAGGTAGTCTTAGACTATTTCTTAGATGATTTAAGCAATAAGTGCTTAAATCACTTGTTATTGAGGCTCAAAGAGTAAATATTTTCTAACATCCACAGGTACAATTACCTGAGCTATTGTTATGTAACTGCCACACACCGATTCCTTAATCTCTCATGTGTTGTGGATTTTAATCAAAAACAAGGAGGTCTCTGGAGGACATCCTTATTGTGCTATATCAAGATATACTGTAACAAAGAAGAAACTGTGTGTCCATACAATAGTCCAAATCCACAGACTTTAATACATCTCCTTAGTGCTTTGAACCTGAGAAGAATAAATTAACAACCAATAGGCCTTGTATTAATGGTGATGAAGCACAAAGAATGGCATTTAATAAGATCATCATACCACTAAAATGGAAAGAAGTATAAAAACACCAAGGCCAATTTTGATTGAGGCACAATTTCCAGTTCTGAGATTACAGTTTGAAGAAAATGATTTATAACTAGAGCTTTCAGAACTATACAAATAAAACAATGGCACTAGATAGAGTAGCATATTCACATAATAGAAACAGTACAATGGTGCATTCAGAAGGAATAATTCTAGAAAATGAGCAAAAAGTCTAGAAAAATATTAAAGGAGACACACTCTGATGGAACAGCTGAGAGCCTAGTGACCTTGTCGGACAATGTGGACCCTCCCAAATAGCATAAATCAGGAATTAAAAATGTGATCTGCTTGGCTATTGCACTTCACCAGAAAATAGATTTCTTTATATCTAGATATATTTTTATGTGGTAATTTGACTTCTCTTGGGGAAATACTTGAAGAAAATGCAGAAGAGAAATTCTCTCTTTATATTTACTGGATAAGTCCACTGAAAATGATCAAGTTTCCAAGCTATAATAAGATATGAGTTGGTTCTGAATTACAATTATGTAAAGTTGCAACTTGGATTTGAACCCATTTGTAGGAGTTAAAGAACTGTAATCCACAGTTCACTCTGTGACTTGTTGAATTCATGGTATTGATTTCTTACATTTAGAAACGTTCTTTATAACCCCCAAAACAAAATAACTCAGAGACCCATCAACAGAAGAGTGGCTAAGTCAACTATGATATATGTGAATATTATTAAGGTCACAAAGCCACTAGTTGGCTGAGCAGAGAAATGAATGTGGGCTTAGTTACTCCACTTCTTATCTTTTCTCAGTTCCACAAGGTGAGTTTGCCAAATCTCAACTAAATCTCTATACACTCTTCCGTACAGGAAGTTCTGTGGCTGAGACACGAGAGCACCAAGGCTTTCTCTTTTAAAACTCTGTCTTCTTTCTCTCAAGGGGACGTCCCCACCACTTTCTGCTCTATAATAATGTCTACGAATCTGCCTGCCACCTACGTCTGGTTCCTGAGATTTCGGTCCACCTAGTACCAGAACTGATAGAGTAACCATTCCTGCTCTCAGCAGGAGAGGACCTGAACATTCAGGTGTCCTAACATTCCTGGGTCCTACTTTTCTTTAAGTATTTTTATAAATGGTATTTTAAAAACTTTTC
Source organism: Macrotus californicus (assembly GCA_007922815.1). Taxonomy (NCBI): domain Eukaryota; kingdom Metazoa; phylum Chordata; class Mammalia; order Chiroptera; family Phyllostomidae; genus Macrotus; species Macrotus californicus. The sequence continues at coordinate 11,173 of VMDR010006716.1, forward strand.
ACACACCAGTTACTCATTGGTGATATATAAAAATCAAATCCACTTTGTTTAATTAACCTTGAATTTTGTAACCCTGCTATATTTGCTTATTAGTTCCAGGAGTTTTGTTGTTGTTCTTGACCTTGGGATTTTCTACACAGACAATCATATCATCTGTGAAAAAAGACAGCCTTATTTCTTTCCAATCTGTATGGTTTAGTTTCCTTTTATTGCATGATTGCACTTGCTAGGATTTCCTTTATGATATCAAACAGGAGTGCTGAGAGGGGAAATTCTTTCCTTCATCCCAGTTTTATGGGAAGGCTATCCAGTTTCTCACCATTAAGGATGATTTTAGTTACAGTGTTTTGTATGTTTCTTAACAACTTGAGGAAGTTTCCAGTTTCATTTTGCTGAAAGTTTTTATCATGCCCAGGTGTTGGATTATGTCGCATGTTCTCTCTGAATCTAGTGATATGACATGATTTTTTCCCTTTACCTTGTTATGATGGATTACATTGGTTGGTTTTCAAGTGTTGAACTATTCTTGATATCTAAAATAAATCCCCCATGGTCATAGGATGCAATTCTTTTCATTTGTTGTTGATTGTTGAACTCAGTTTGCTATTATTTGTTGAAGATTTATTTATTTTTTAATTGTTGACACTATTACAGATATTCCCCTTTGCCCCCCTCTACCAATCCTCCATCCCCCACCCCCGGTCTTCACTGCATTGTTGTCTGTGTCCATGGGCTAATGCATATATGCATATACTATGTTCTTTGGCTAATCTCTTCCAGTTCCTCCCACCCAGCCCTCCCCTCTGAGATGTGTCAGTCTGTTCCTTCTATCCATGCCTCTGGTTATAGTTTGTTCTATAGTTTATTTTTGTTCATTAGATCCCACATATGAGTGAGATCATATGGTGAGATTTTAAATCTATGTTTAGGAGCAATACTGGTCTATAATTTTTATTTCTTATACTGTCTTTATCTAGTTTCAGTATTAGAGTAATTCAGGTTTCATAGAATAAATTAGGAAGTGTTTTTGCTGTTTCTATTTCCTGGAAAATATTGTGGAGAATTGAAATAATTTTTTCTTTAACCTTTTTAGCATCGTACATATGTCAAATCATATTATAAATTTCTTCCCATAGTGAAATTTCCAAAAGCATGTCGAATTGTTACAGTTGGTGGTATGGGACTCACTGCCCCATGAGCGTACAGGCACGTGCCTGACGGTTGCCCTGGGACCGTTAGTTCAGCAGGTGCAGCTGTTGAGATGATGAGCTGGGCACCTGGAGTAGAAGAAGCAACAATCAGCTGGGCGCCATTGGCACAGCTGTGTCTTTCTGTCTGCTATGTCTGATCTTCACAGCCTCAGAGCGCAGTGATGTCTGCTTCATTTCTTCCTTTCAAAACATAAGTACACTCCTCTTTTGGCCAATTCTAACTAGACCTCCATTATGACTACAGAGAAGGAGAATCGGGAAGACATAGCTCCTGGTCTTAGACAAGTTGGCATCACACAATCCAGCCCAAGAAGTGAAATAACTTGCTAAGTTTTCCTGAGTTAACATTCCACATTTCTCTAGTTTGTTCTGAGTGATAGGGCATTCCTTCTGTGTTTACGATCCTACCATTCATGCACTTGGAGAAGGAAGAAGACTCCTGTGACTTTCAAGACCAACACAGTTGTTGGCAGTGTATTAGAGGGTATACATGTCACTCTGTGGCAACTGCTGTGCTCACTTTTTCCTTTTTGTGTCGTATCCTTGCCTTTGTTTGCGGTACTTGATATCCACGCGTCTGGTGTAATAAAATTGGCCTGTGAACATGCAGGACAGAGGTTGGTAAAAAGGGAAAGTTTTCTAACAGAACATTTAGTTGTATCAAGTATATTCCTTAAGGGCTCTACCGTTCTAGGATTTAAAGGAAAAGAAATGTTTTCTTTACCTTGTTGCACTTCTTAGATTTGACCTGAGTGTTGTGTGTTTTTTTTTAACCATATGAAGGGCAAGAACTGCAGGAAAAAAATTAGGATTTTGAATTTGGGAGAATTCCAACTTTTATACTAATTTATTTCTGTATAGCCTGCTTAAGGCCTTAGCCACTCGGCAGAGGAGATAGGGTGGATGAGCAGTGCCCAAATGTTACCTTTTCTTTAAAATTACACAAGGGGGTAGCCAAAATTAGCAAACCTCCACTTCAAGTTCAAAAAGACATATTGGGCCACTTTTTGTAGAAATGAGATATTTAGGGAGAATGTGAATCATAACATACAGTAGCAAAGGTCCTTTTCCTCTCTTTGTAGCGGTCAGCGTCAGGGCCAGAGGATGAGTCTGTAACAGGGGACGCCAGACATTTTCACTTTGAACTCTCAGCCAGCCCCCAGGCCACAGGCTAGCTGTCCTGGCCCAGTAAGAGCTCAGAAGGCAAGCGACCTTCTGGCTTTTCCTGAACCTCTGTCCCCTGACGTGTGTGTGTGCTCCTTCTCATTGGAGTGAGACATTCACACTGTCTGAACTGGGGGTGAGAAAGCCACAGGACAAGATTCCCAGTTGCTTTTGTTCCAGGCTGTTCCTGCTCACCCAGCTCAGGCTGAAAAAGTGAGCTTCCACTATTAGACCTCTCAAGGGGGTGGGGGCATTTTTTCAGTTTTGTTTTGTTTTTTACTTAGTCTGAGGTACCTTTCTCCCCCGTCTATCTCTTTTCTTCATGAGCTTTATTTGGCTATAATTCTGGTATTTTTTGCTTCTTTAACAAAAATTTTACTAGTGATTCTGTTAGAGTCCCTCATACAGTCATGAAGCCAAACTTTACAGTATTCAGAAGCATGGTTTTAGAAGCCTGAGTCTGAGAGAGAAAATCAGTTCCCTCTTTTTCCACAACTGTTATGTGGTTAAACCAGGATCCAAATGCAGATCTCTCTGTAATGACTATGAGATTTCAAGTTTTTAATATAGCCTCCTCTGATTTAATTAATCTCTCAGGAATCTCTAATTCATTTGTCCAGAATGGAGTTCCGTAAGGGCACTCTTATTCACAAAGTGGAAATCTTAATATGAGTTCAGACTTTAATGTGGTATGGTTATCAGAACTTATTTTTTTGTATAGGAATATATAATTTAAAGAAATCCATTCTCTCATCTGAAATATGATAGGAAAACCAGGTATTTCTGTCCCCTTGGTTTTTCTCTATTCGGATACTAAAGATCCAGGAGTTGAGTATATAAGGGTTTTAGGACATACTGTTACTAAGCCTTGTTTTCAAACCAAGGAGGAAAAGCCTTTTCCCCATGTTTTGCTTTTAGAAACTTTTGTTCCTTTTAAAGATATTTTCTTTCTTTATTTGGAATCCATGCAAGGGCCCTAAATCTCAAAGTCATGTGAGGATGAAAGGTTGAATGTTTTGATTTGAATTATAATTTTTGGTGTTGTAGAACCTTTTATCTGAGAATTCAAAGCTATCCTGAAGAAAATGTACTCATTATTCCAACACCCCTTTGAGTTTGGTGGGACCTGCTTAGAGCTAGAGAAGCAGAGGCATAAACAGGGAAAGAGAAAGACTGAAGGTTTATTTAAAAAGCAGGGACACAATCCCACTGGACACCCCAGCTTTCCATTCTTCTCTTCTCCTGCAGTTGGAACGTGCTCTGCCTAAAATAAGAAGGTTATGAGTGAAGGCATTATTTCTCCAGGAGCTCACATTTAATGTCTGCATTCTCGTACACACCAAACTCTGCCGTTAAGTGATGCTGGAGGGAACATGGAAAGGGAGGAAGTGAGAAAGAGCCAGGCTCTGCAGAGATGCCATGTGGACTATCAGAACACAGGACCCATCTCAGCAATCAGGAAGTCTCTTTCCAGTGACTCCAGCCCCCCACATCTAATGTTCAAGTGAAACCTGCTGCTCTGCTTCAGCTCTGCGCCGGGAACACTGTCTTTCCTCTCCATCATCAGTCAGCCGCTTGAACCTATCGCCACAGCTTCCCACCTGACTTCCCCATCCCAGTTTCTCCCCTCCCCAGTCCCATCTTCACCTGCAGCCAAGGAGATTTCCAGAACATGTTTGTTTCTGCTTGACCTCTTCATAGAGGTGGCAGACGCTTTTGGTTGGGACAGAGCCACCCTAACTGATGTTGCCTAAGCAGAAAGTTCTGTCCCCATCATTAACAGTCCTTCCGTCCATGAGCCCCAGCCCCACTTAGTCTAGTGCTAATTGGTGTGAACACGGCTATGACAATAAACTTTTCCTTCTTTGGCATGTCCTTCTCCAACTCTGCTCCTGTACTGGCAAACCCCTGTGCACATTTGCCCCTTTGTTTATAGATCATCTCTTTAGTACAGAACACTTGGCTGTTGCGGGGGAGGTGTGTTTATGTGCACGCACGTGTGCACATGATGTGATGTGTGCACATGAGTTTCTGTCCCCACATTTAAATTCTGCCATTGCTCATAGTTTTGCAGGATGGCCTTCCCTATTAAGTTTTTGGGGAGGAAAAAGCTTTCTTTGACCCTCTAGGGCTCCTGGTTTGGTCTGAAAATTAAACTGGCCCAGGCAGGTTAATATGGCAAATGCATACACATGTATTTATTATGAGTTATACATGACATGTGAACCTTAGTAAGGAAATCAGACCCAAGGAAAGGGTTAAACCTCAATATTTTTGGCTAAGTTTTGTGAAGAGCAAACAGTCGTGAAGAAATGGGGCGGGTCAAAAACAGTGAGCTAAATGTAGTAAACCAAGGGGAATGTAGCTGGTTGTGTTCATTTGGATTCTTATAGGTATCCCTTTGTCTTAAGAGATTAGGATGCTCTTCTTTTCTGCCTACAGGGAGGGCAGCTGTCACATGAGGGCTTCATGACCTGTCTCAGGAGGAGGCAGGAGTAGCCTTCCTGCTCCTTCCATTTTCTCAAATTCCTTCATCTTAACTATTCCATATATCAAGATGCCACATTCAGACATAGCATGTTCTGAACCTCATAAAGCTCTAATATTCCTTAAGGCTACAGCACATCCTCTCTATGTTTGTATCTTCTGTCTGGGCCTCAGTGTCCGACACAATATAGGGGTAGAATTTAGTATATGAATTTATGGTTGTGATTACTTTATATAAGTAACTCATTATCTTGAGAAGCAACCTATCTGATAATCTGGGCTTGAGTAACAGATGCTGTTGGAGTCCATTCATTTCTCTGCATTCAGTGTTCCTATACACACCTGTGGCCAGTCCTACTGCCAGTTCCTGCAGTTCTCTGCCAGATGTCTTCCTTGATCATAACTGCATGCTGAGTCCATGTTTAAGGAGATGACAAGGAGACGGCTCCTGCAGGAATAACTTCAAGTCACCGTGTTGAGATTTGTTGTATAAACACTCCAGCCTCCTCTCTCTTTAGCAGGAGCAATGTTGGAGAACATTGCATCCCATCTCCAGGAGGCTGGCAGAGGGTCTAAGCTCCTGCTTTCGGAACCAGCAACCTGCCCACTAGTGCACTCTGTACTGACTCACATCCTTTTGCTGTCTCACTGAGCACCTCCCCATCAGAACTTCCTAAGTTTCTCTACGAGTAACTGCTTCTGCTAAAACCCTTTCTGATTACCTGCTTCTGGGAGAACCCTCTGTAAAACAACTTCTTATTCTTAGTCCACGTGGCCCTCATCATGGACAGATAAATATCAATGACCCAAATCTTAGGATAGTTCTTAAGGAGTTCACTAGGAAGGTGTTATGATACCATGTGATGCGGAATCTGTTTGAGTTCAAACAAGGATTCTAAATACGTCTCTTATTGCCATAAAGTGTATAGTGTCATTCAGGAAATAACCCAGTGATCCAAGAGAATAACGCCAGGGTAGAGCACATGCTCAGATTAGAGAGAGTTGCACAGAGTCAGCCAAAGGTGTTTTTGGCCCAAATAAGGAAAGCATGCAGTTAGCACTTCACAGAGCAAACTGGAGGACAGTGAAACATCAATAGAAGCCAATTGATAAAGGATGCTCTTGGTACAGGTTCTTCAATTAACATGGAGAATAAAGATTCTGAGGCAAGTAAGGAACAGCTTCGGTCCAGGAAAGGTCAGAACCAGCTACTCAGTTGCATCTGGGAAGAAGCACTCATGCACAGAAAAACAAATGCTTGGACAAGCATGTCCCAGGGCCTGGCACAGAATCTGGCATATAGTTGGAATGCAATAAATTCCAGAAGTGAATGAAGTATATGGTGAACCAGGAAAAGGTCTGTGCATGAGGCTGCGCTGACTAATGCTTATTTGTCCAAATGCAAGCTAAATGGTACTTGCAACAGAATCACCAAAAACGACTTGTTTGTAATGCAGATTGCTGAACCTCACACAGAATCACTAAACCTGAATTTCTCAGTGGAAGCCTGACAAACTAAGGGCTTAATCATCACAGAAAATGAACAGCGAACACTCACCAAGTGTGGAGTACTCATCAGGCCCCGCTCTAACCACTTTGCATATATTAATTATTTTAAAATCCACAAAACTCTCCATGAAATAAGTAATAACATTAACACCATTTTACCAGTGAGGTCCGTGATGCAAGGAGAGGTAAAAGATCTTTTCCAAGATTATGCCAATAATACAGAAAAGGCTGGGATTTGAACTTAAGTTGCCAGATTCCATAAGGCTTGCTCTAAACCAAAGCATGGCACTGACTCTCCCTTATGATTGTTCTTCACAGTACCTGGTCTGTTTTTGTCTCAGGGTGGTTGTAGAGTGCGTGTATAAGGAAAAGGCATTGTACTAGGCACAGATAATTATTAACGCTGCAGTGAGATTTTTTATGAGGGCATTAAAAACAAAGCCAAGTATAAAGGGGCCCAATACACGGGGACAGAAGGTGATCCGACTTCGGATGGTGGGCATACAATCTAATGTACAGATCGTGTGTCATAGAATTCTGCACTGGAAACCTGTGTGACCCTATCAACCAATATCACCACAACAAACTAATTTAAAAATAAACAAAGGAAAATGAAAACAGAAGCCTGTCAGAGGGGACGGGTCTGAATGTAACAGTGATAACAACCACAGGAACCGTAAGCTATGCTCACACGAGTACTTATTTTTATGACCACGGATGACACTTTCCTCTGACTTTTGCCACATCTTGACCTTTGGTACACCCTCGGAAAACACGGAGGGCAGCCACCACTGCCCTTCCCTGTTCCCGATGAGGAGGTGGAGCTCCAGTGACATCAAGTGCCCTCTCCCGGCTGCAGGATGGCTGTGAGGTGAAAGGGGGATACAAATGAGCCTGAGGTTGGGGAAGGATGGGAATATTGAAAAACGTGTTTACGAAATTGAGCTCAGTGTGGTATATCTCTCTGCCATCAGTCCAAGGGAAACTTGTTGAAGGGGCCTTGGGGATGGTCACCAAGTGCAAGATGGATACACGACCGGGCTTTTGAAGTGTTTCGCTCATCCTTTAAGAAACTGGACCGTGTAGCTTCTTTAGTCCACCGACAGTCGGTGCTGCTACTGTCTGTGCTGTTGGCTTGATCACATTTCCAAAGCCGAAATCAGATATTGGCCTGGGCTTACTCAAAGTATCACTTTTTAAATTAAAGCTAAAAAAGGCTTGATGTTCACAGTCAAATTCAGGTCTTACTAAATATGTTTATTTTTCTAGTTTTCTAATTACTAAAATTCTGTGATACACCAAAAACGTATTTGACCCTCTAAGGGAAAAGAGGTCAGTACCCCTGACTAAGTAGTCAGGTTTGGCGTGTCTTCGAGATTCTTGTGGCGCGTGGGTTGAAACTCGCTGATCCAGGGGAACGGCTTCTCTTTCCCAATAGGGAAGGCCTGGGTGGGTAAGACCTTGCTGCCTGTTTTTCTCTGAGGCCTGTAGGAGCCAGGCAGGTGAGGGAGGTCAGAGCTTCCCGCAGGAGCCGGACTGAAGTCCTCTGATTCCAAGGCCCAATGGCAGGCAGCACACGCTTGTTGGCACCGGCAGCTGCATTGTGTATTTCGACCAGAAACTGTGTGTCACCAGTCTGTCTGCCTGGGCCACCCAGCTCTGATGGAGGATGAGGTAGAGCAGACTGACACCCCCTAGGGTAGGGGTATGAGATCGGTCCTGGCGAGTGCACACAGGTCCGTGGACATGCCACGGCGGAGGGTACAGCCCCTGGTGCTCACTCATCTCAAGGACTCTCCCAAGTGACTACTTGACTTCCAGCCTGGCCCTGCTGTTGGGACCCCCACAAACTGTTGGACCTTCTGCCCTTCTGCAGGCACCGCCCCCTCCATGAGAGGGCTTCAAAGAGCTGGGCATGAGATATGTATCTCAGGGAATGCTCGATCTTAGCCAAAAGGCCAGGAAGTGATCCTAAATACAGCGTTTAAAGGTGTCGACGATGTTACACTCTCACAAAAAGATGCAGGAAAACCTGCAGGCATCATGTTGAAATGTCCTAGTGTGCTCTCCTTTGTGCATTTTTAAAATGTAAGATTCCCCTCCTTCCTCTTACATCCTTCTGGCTCCCAAACCTACCATTGACACTCATTATTTTCATCTGCCCCTCCCGTTTCTTTGCCAGGTAAGGTCTCCCCCATCCTCTACTCTGCCAGCCTCACCGCGTCCTTCAACTGTTTGCTCTTACATCTCTCCCTCTCCCACTCCCACTGCACTGGCGGGTTTCAGAAACGCTTGGAGTCACTTCACAAACTGGAGTGGTTGATCTCTCGCAATCCCGACGTGTATTTTACCGGTCTCCGTCAGCCCTCTCACGTGAATACGGTTGCGAGGAAGCATTTGCCCTTCTCCTTGCATCCTGTGCCCTTCGAGGGCTGGAGGCGAATCTTGTTCATTCCCAATGGAGCCCTTGTGCGAGCCGAGGGACACCAGGTCCTCAGATCACGGCTACCTTGCACGCAGCGCACGATGAGACAGGTGCCCTGCCTCCTTAGTGGGACTGTTGGAGCCACGGTAATGAGGGTTAGAAGTAGCTGTCAGCTCTCCTCTTCATTGACAAGCGTCAGGCCAATGTGTGATTTCCTTAGAGGATAGTTTCCAAATGTGACTAATGTGCAGCAAATTGCTCACAAGCAAACCTTGTCCCGTTTCTGTTATTAATTCTATAATGTGTTTGCAGGTGACTTTGTCAACCCTGAAAAATGTGGGCTCACAAAAACCACAAGAACACATGCCTCACTGCGAATTCCACTGAGGCAGCCCGACGCCTTTATTCACGTTCTGTGAATCATTAATCTCTGCTCTCATTCCAGCGGCCTCAGCTCGCTCGGCACACCTCTCCCCTTTAAACCACCCTGCCAAGTGTCACTGTCCTCAAGAGGAATTATAAAGCATATGTAACTCTTAGAATCACATTTTCAGAAGGTGTAGGTGGAACGTAAGAACTATTAAAACATAATCACAGCTCTAGCCAGGTGGCTCGGTTGCTCGGAGCATTGTCCTGTACGTCAAAAGGGTGCAGGTTCCATCCCTGGTTGGGGCACACACCTAGACTGCGGGTTCGATCCCTGGTTGGGGTGAGTGTGGGAGGCAACAAATGACGCTTCTCTCCCTCCCTTCTTCTCTCTCTAAAGTCAATAAACATACCCTCAGGCAAGGATTTAAAAAAAGGAAGGACAGGGGGTGGCTGGAGTCACATGGCTGTGGGCATGCCAAGTGGAAGCCTTTCTGGGGTGAGGGTTCCTGTTTTCTCAGGGCACTGAGCCCCCTGCCCCCAGTCGTCACGTTGGTTTAAAGGACATCACGATGGCAAATGTCTGGGAGCACCGGCAGAGTGAAACAAAGTAGGGGAGCCCCCTGGAGCAGAACAGTGGGCTGTGCGTGGGCTTGTGGCCAACTGCGAGGCGCACGTCCGTCCTGGTGGGACCCCACTCCGTTTTTAAGCCCGGTGTGACTGAACCAAATGCATCCCATAGCCTGTCCTTGTGTGACCAAACATTGCTTGGTCTGCCTAGATGTTTCCTGACAATCTGACATAAAACAGAAATTCTATTGTCGTGACACAAAATGATAAACATAATTTAAAGAGGGTTTATGGGAATGGATTCAGATTCATAGATCAGCAAAGGAAAATAAACAGGGTAATAGAACAAATTCTATAATTGTTTTCTACTGCTGCCTTTTGCTGTCATTATCTTTTCATTCATTACCAGAGGGGTAAAAAAGGCAAGTGTATAAAATGCCTTTAGTATTTTAAAAATTACTATGAAGCCATTCAGTCCACAAACAACACAGACATTGCCTTGAAAGTCCTGCTTATGCCTCTCTTGCTTCCAATCATCTTCTCCGCCTTCAGCAACTCCTCTGACCTGAGATACGTGTTTATTGTGGCCTCGCTTTGCATTTGCCAGCAATGTCGCATTTGGTTGGTAATGTTTTCAAATGTCCATAAATGGCAGCGTGTGTTGTTTTCCTGCATTCTTTGCTTAACCTTGTGCTCCCGAACTTCACCTGTGCTTTCGGGGTGCCTGTGTTCATCTTTTTGTTTGTTGTCTCATAGGCCACTGCTTATGCATCACCTTGTGCTACTGAGAAAAGCACATGAAGCATCTTGTACATAGCTCCTGGCGCATTTATGCAAGGCTTTCTCCAGGGTAGCTGCCCAGCAGGGGGATGGTGGTGTCACAGGTCTGCTGGACACCTGGTCAATGCTGGTCTTACCTATCACTCCCAGACTGGCTCTGATGACAGTCCCTCAAAAGTTGGCCTGCCCTGTTTTGGCACCACCACATCTTAAACAGAGGTCATGCATCTCTCCTTTCCTGCCTCAGGGTGTTCTGACGGAGCCTGCTCAACACTGACCATCATCTTTTGCACGCATGCCCTTGTCCGAGGACAGCGCACCCACAGCCGTGCGTACCTCTGGCTCTACCAGACATGGGCGGTCTGTTTACGGGGATTTCTGTGTACTCTGTCACCACAGTGCTTAGGATGGCATGTCCTTGCCAAGACATAATACTCTCAGGCTCTGTGCTTTTCACTTTAGCAATCCCAGGGCTATGACATGGCATCTCAGTGTGATTTCCTCACTCATGTCTTTGAGCCCCAGTGAGGCTGACCACGTTTTCACACATCCGGTAGCCGTTGAGGACACTCCCTAAATGCAGAAGGTCCGTGGCAGGTGTTTATCTGTTTATCTCCTTGGTTGATTTTTTCTAATGGTATTGAGGTCATTGTTTATGCGTATTAGGTGCGGATGTTTTCAGATTGGTACTGTACAAAACTAACCTCACAGTTTGCACTGTACTTTCCTTTTTGATATTTTCGGATGAGCAATTGTATTTAATTTATTCTCATGGAAATTACTAATATTTTCTTTTACTTTTAGAATATTCTTAGTCTTGATTAAAAAGTCTCTTTCTAGGCTGAGGTAAAATAAAATAGTTCTATGTTACTTTTTCCAAGTTGGATAATTCTGTCCTCACATTTAGAGAGTTTACCCACCTAGCCAGGGAACGTGTGTAAAGGACGCATGGACATGGACACCAGGGTGGGGACTGACTGTGGGAGCAGAGGGTCAGTGGGGCAGGGGTCAGTGGGGCAAGGAGAGCAACGGTGGGGGGTGGGGAAATTGGGGCAATTATAATTGAACAATAAAAAAGGTAAAGTATAAAAAATAGAATTAAATACTTTGTAAAAAATACTAAAAGTTCAAAAGGTGCACACAGATGACTTAATAAGCTATTACAGCTGGAGAACTAACCTAATACCACTCCTGTCCAAAAACACAGCATTGCCACCGCCTTAGGATCCTCGGGGCTCACTGTTCTGGAAGCCCCCACTGAGTCTTACCTTGTCCAACACTCTCGCCCTCTCCTATGCCTTATTTTGTTTCCCTCACATAATGCTATGTTTGCAAAGTTATCCATTGCCTGCAACTGTAAATTGGTTATTCGTTTTATTCTAAATGCTGCGTGTGTGAATATAGCAACTTTTACCATTAACAGCCCACCCAGTGGTTTCCACCGTGAAGCTCACGTGAGTGGTGAGGCCGTGCGCAGTTCTGAGGCTGTACCCTAGGGGGCAGTGCATGTCCTCCCACACGGTACATGGCAGTACTGGGGAGGCCCGGCCCCTGGATGTGCGCCTTGGCAGCTTTAGTAGCTGGTGCCACGTTCTCTAAAATATTCATACGAAATTGCCTTTTTCTCGGCCGTCTCTGAGAAGTGAGTAGGTCATTTCTCCACAGCTCTCGGCATCAGTGGGTTTACTCACTCATTCATTTATTCATTTTGACAGTCCGCTGAGGTATGGGATGTTATCTCTTGGTATTTCTCTGATTGCTAATGGGATGGACCACTTTCTCATGGGTTCATTTAATATTTGTATCTCCCATTTTGTGAAGCACCCCTTTTCTGTCTATTGTTTCATTATTAGATTGTAAATTCAGTGATATAATCTGAATAAGAGATGTTACTCTTAATGGTATCTTTTGATGTGCATAAGCTCATATTTGGATGGAGGCAAGCATATCAGTCCCTTCCTTTCTGGAGAGAGAGCACCTGTTGTGTGTTGTAACAAGCCTCCCCTTCCTGGGGTCACAGAGGTGTTGTCTTCATGTTGTGCTGAGAGAGAAGGGCTAAGCCACGGTCAAATCTGAGTTTGAGGAGTTCCAGAGACTAACCTTTTACTGCCAGCAAGATGCTGGTGCCATACGAAAACACAGCCAAAAACCGAGAAAACAGAAAAAACTTCCATCAAACAAAAATGTATGCACCGGAAATATGGAGTAGTCATTAGTGGTCATTATTAGAGTTATACAATAATAGAGTATCAGTTAATTATTTGTCATTTCTTATTAATGAGTTAGACCCAGCCTCAGATGAACAGGGAGGAACAAACAAGTGCTTAACAGCAGCAGTCAGCTTAGCCAAGTGGAGCCAATTCCGCAGCCTCGGGCCCTGGGCAGTGCTCAGTAAATTATCTTTGCCCACAAACTAAATGGCACCCCTGCACGAGTCCATTCACCTCACATGGATGAGCGGTTCACATCAGATAACAGATTCTTCACCTCCCTGATCCCGCCTGCTGCCATTATCTCAAAGATTCATCACTGTCCTTTCACTTACGTTTCTGGATCAGGCTGGGGAACTGGAGGGCTTTGAAAGCACAGACGGTGTCCCTTTGCCAATCTTCCAGACGTGAATGTGCATATGGTGAACTGGCTAACCGGGGCACTCGACGGCTGGTTCTGAAGTGTCTTGAAGGATGGAACGGCACCTCATGCTCTCATTCCAGGCAGCACAGATAGCGCCGTGCTCTGCTGTGGCTTTGGGTGGCAGAAAAAGCAAACAAAACGTATTTGTCATTAGTGCATTAAAAGCAGTAAGTTAAACTTAGTTACATGTATTTTACGTTGCTTGCACTATGTATTTTAAATATCTCTGTGTAAAGGCATGTTTTAAAGTGCTCCACTTTTATACGTCAAACACGCACACACACATATACATGTTAATTTGTCTGTTCTTCAGTGAACAGATGGTAGATATCATTAGCCCAATTTTAAATATGTAGAAACTGAGGTTTTGGGAAGTTAATCTTGCTTGAATTTACACAACTGATAAGTGGTAGAAATGAACTTGAACCCACGTTGATCGGAAGTCCATTCTCCCAAATGCTATGCCGGAATGACAGAACTTGGTACCTGATGGGCTAAGAACAGACATGTGGCAGAGTAAAGAAATTCAGGAAGTGAAAGCTGATTTGATGCTTAGAACATACTTCGCAGGTCATGAATTTCAAGAATAACGGCAAAATGAGACCAAGTTGATAAGGCCATTTCAACAAATGAAAAATGGGATACATACATTTAATAAGTTGAACTGGTCACCGACCAGCTTAAAATGAAGGCAAATCAACACGAGTAATTTGTATCTTGGCATAGACACTAATCTTGGTCAGCTCCATGATAGCCATAGAAGCGTGTATATGAGACCATTTTGTGAGTCATTTTGGACTTGATCTTTACAACAAAACCAGCGACTTAGTAATCATATTCCCCAATTTCCATCTTGATAAATTGAAGCAGAAAGAAACCAAGTTAACTTCTGAAGGTCATGAAGTCGATAGCAGTCAAGCCAGAGTTTAAAACCAGGTCCATCTGTTGCTGATTTCGGTGATGTTTGTTCCCTCTGCACGTGCGCGTGTCTTTGTCAAGGTGTCAAAGTGCTTCGTAGTTAATTCTGAGACTCTCAGGAGAAGATCTACCAGGGAAGCTTAGGAGTGAAGCTGGACAGGAAAGTGCCTTCTATAGGCCATGCTGCGACTCAGAAACGCTGAATTTGAACTTTCATTAGTTTCCAGTGGATTCATTTATTAGTTTCGGATAGACAGGAAATGTGACAGGCTAGTTGAGAAGCCAGTGCTGAGCCTTTGCAATGCTCAGAATTACACAAAGAGTCGCTCCTTGGTGCATCTATTTATTTTGTTTCAAATCATTATAATTCTATAAATGTTTATCGATTTCCACTGGTTTTGCGATCCAATTTGGGCTTCCAACGAAAAGTAGATTTTCAAAGTTCTTTTAAAGTAAAAACTCAACTTCTTTGTCTTTTCTGCGAGATGTTTGAATTTTTTCTGGACTAGATGAAACAGCCTTCCCTTCTGGGAATGGGTCCCTGGTCATTGTATTTCTGAAGAAAAATCTTCTCCGATCTTGAAAAATAGGGAAAGAAACCAGCTTGTGTGTTTGAAATGATTTGCAATCCAGCTTTTGAATATAATTAAAATTCTTCCTGACAAATATCCAGGGCTATTACGGAAGGAAAGAAGAAAATGGGGATTTTGTTTCTGAAGTTTAAGAGACTGGGGAGGAGGGAATGCAGAGAAAGGTGGATGACAGGGGTCTCAGACCTGGATCTGTGCCCACAGGGTGTGAGTGTCAGCTAGCAGGTGCTTTGTGGTGGGTTGGCCCAAGGATCTAGAGGAAGAACCCATCAGGTGCTTAGGGCTATGGTGGATTAGAGTCATGTCTTTAAGGAGCTGAGAGCTTCACATTCACCTGAGCCCAGGTCCTTGCTAGCTGACATCACTTTCCAATGTTAGAGAAACTGATGCTACTGCTAATGCCAGCGTCCTTACCAACCACAGACCTGTCACTTCAGGAGTGGCAGTGAGGTCTGAATGATGCTGCCCTTAGACCTCTCTGGGCACTTTCTGAAGGTGCCTCTGTGCATCTTGTCCCCTACCAATGTTAAAGATATTTGAGGAATAAAAGGAGACCTATGCACCCCTGTCAGAGAGGGAAGGAGTGATTCTTTCACTATGGACGGCATTGATGTGGACATGCGTGAGCGCCCGGGGCTGGACGGTGCAGCTAGGTTACAGGGTCCACAGTGAGTGAGTGCACTGCAGTGCTCATGGCCTGCACATTGTAAGGATGGAGAGAAACAATCGGAATTACTGTAAAACTATGTGCTAGGCTTTGCTTGGGTATCTTTTATGTTTTTAATTCCCTCTCCTTTTTTAAATTCTCAAGATTACACAGTGAGGTAGGTAGGTTCATCTCCACTTTAAAAAAAGTAGAATGAGTTGAAGCTTCTAACGGTTACATAAGTTGCTTATGATCACTTGCATAGCAAAGCAGAAACCAGGATCAAACTCTTTGTTGTTCTAACATCAAAGCCCTTCTCCTCTTTTATGGTATAACATAGTGATGTGTGTGTGTGTGTGTGTGTGTGTGTGTGCACGCGTGTGCTCATTCTCTGAGTGGCTTTAGGCAAATCATTTAACTGCTTTGGACCTCCAGCCACACATCTGGGGACACAGAAAAAAAGTATTGTCCATTACAGTTTCCTATAGGCTTGCATTCCAATGTGGAGGCAAGGAGTGGAACACCTTTGCAAATGTGTCCCCCATGAATAACACAGGCTATTATATATATTGAAACAATCAACTAAGTATCTCAAAACTGTTGAACCTCTCTTATTCCTGCTTTGCTGTACGTGCTTTTCCTAGAGATTCTGGGAGGAGGTGGGGGTGTAGCAGGGTTTTTTAAGCAAGAGCCGCCCTCCCTTAAATTTGCTCCTTGGATGAAAAGGAACTGGCTCTTGGCCTTGGTAGATAATGGGGCAGTGGTAGTTTGAAACCCATCCTTCTTTCACCACCATTACCCAGAAACAGACAAGTTCCAAATATATTTAGGTGATGCCTGGTTGCTTCCTCCATCCCGACTGAGGTGGCCTAGGGGTCAGGGCTGACGTGGGGACAACAAAAGGCGGGAGCTGCTCAGAGTGTTTCTCACCGTGAATCATGCCAGCTCTCTCTGTCACCCCTGAGCTGCCTACTTGGATTGATACAGAAGGCTTTATGAGTTAGAAAAAAGTAGCCAAAGACAAATTCCACAGCATCGGTAACGAGGCAGGAGAGGATAAAAAGCCAGCAAACCTCAATACCGTTCCAGAACCCTTCATCTGATTCAGCTCCTGGGAATGAAGGCCACACAGTGGTCAAGGCAAAATAGTCGAGGCTCTTTGTAACAGTGCTCCTTAGACTTAACCAGGAAGGAGGGAAGAAAAATGTGGGGTGGGCAAACATCCTTTACAATCCAAAACCCATCTCCCGCAGCATGACACGGAGTGCTTTCAGCTGTCACGCTGAGATGGGGGACGTGGTGGCCCTGTGAAAGAAGGGCGGTGGCACAGTCAAGATGGTGGAGGAGTCCCTAGAGGATGCGATTTGTGTACCATTGTTACATCCCCATCTGGTACCATCTGGCCACTCTCCTCCCAAGTGAGAAGGTCAGACTTAAACAAAACAAAACAACAAAAGGCAAATCAGAGCCTTGGCTTATCATGGATCCAGATGAGAGAGAGAGATGGGGAGAGAGAGAGAGAGAGGGAGGGAAGCAGGAATATAAGTCTCCATTCTGGGTGCCTACACACGTCTTTGAAAGTATCCTTGTTTTTAGTTTTCAGGAGTAGGTTATGTTTATTGCAACATTTATGTTGATTTTGCTTAAAAAATGTATAGTGTAAAATGTAAGATTTACAAAGATCAGATGTTTGAGCTAAAATGCTGCCATCATGACATCGTGATATACAAAATATAATTTAAACATTCCTGTTGACATTAAAATAAAAAGTAGAGTGAACATTTGCATTTTTATTTTTTCTTATTCAGCCTTTATTTTTTCTGGGTTTAAATGTTTAATTTGTTTTTATTAAAATTATTGGGGTGACATTGATTGGTTCATACAATCATGTAGGTTTCCAGTGCACAATTCTATAATGCATCACCTGTATACTGCATTGTCTCGATCATCCAAAGTCAAGTCTGCTTCTGTTATCATGTACACCACTTCCCTGAGCCCTCGTCCCTCGGGTGACCTCCATACTGCTGTCTGTGTCTGGGTTTGTGTTTGTCTTGTTTGTCATTTGTTGTTTTCAGTGTTCTGTGCCACATGACGTCATGTGATTTAACAGCTGAATCGTGTGCTGACACTGTCCTTGTGTTTACATGGCTTCACTGTGCCTTCTGTGAGCCTCTTCCCTTGGGTCTGCCTCTCCCACGGTGTGTGCTGGACTGATAACCAATACGCTGCAGGAGAGTGGAATGGAGGAGTAACAGGGGTCGAGTCTTAGAATGCCACTCACTGACTATGAGATGGACAATCTCTAGTAGGTGGATGTGCGACAGATAGAATAGGGTTTTTTCCCTGTGACTTGAAAACGTGGAATCCAGGAGCACATCTGAGCCACATGGGCGGGGAGAAGAGACAAAATGAAGCATTGTGTCTGGGGTGCCGTTGTCACCTAGAAGACCAGAAATGAGCTCAGGGACTAGGGTGTCTGAGGACAGGTGGGCAGTAGGGGGCAGACCTAATAGCTTATGGCATCGACCATGATCAGTCAACATGGAATGCGAAGGGTCTGGTCCAGTCTGGACCTACATTTTCTCCCCAAAGTGCCCTGACCCCCAGAGGAGGCTACTGTGCATCCTGGCAGCAGGACCCAGCCTGTGCTTGTGGGGAAGCTGGGGCAGATGTGCAGGGCATGTGACAAATGACCGGGGAAGGTCCCTTCCTGAGCAGTTGGGCACAATGATAACAGAGCCTGTCCTGAGTGCTCAATGCAAGGAGTCAGTTTAGGGAAATAGAGCCAGACTTAAAGCAAAGAGCTTCAGAAAGGGTGGTACCCAAGCAGAGGGAGAGAGCTCCCCAAGATGCCCACGTGAGGAGGGAAACAGTGAGAACACTGGGCATGTATGGATCTTGGGTACTGGACCACTGTTCACGTTTCTTCCAGCTGTTTAAAGACAAAGAGATAGCATGGATCCTGGATTACTATTGGGAGACAACTTAGTTCCCTGAACCACAGTTTTCTTTTGCAGAAAATGAAAAAACATATATACTTACCAACCTGAATTATAAGAATCAAACAAACTAAAGGATATGTACAAGTAACTACATTAATAATTTTTAATATGGTTAATATTGAGCTTTCTATTGTGTGCCAAGCAGTGTGGTTTACACATTTATCTCATTTATTTCTCCCAAAGCATAGTGTTAGTGTATCCTTGCTACAGCCCTAGGAGACAAATGCTTTTTCCCCAGGAAAGTTAGCTCGGAGAGAACCTGGGTACTTTGGGACCTCTCATACAGCTAGTAAGTGGCAGAGCCCATGTTTGAATCCAGGAAGTCATGCCAAAACTCAAGGTTACGGCAACTAGGCTGTGTGCCCACCCAAGTCCTAGCCCATGGAGCAGTCTGGCAGGAAGATGTGTGCAGGAGATCTGTTAACATTTCAGTGCCTGCTGCCACGCAAAGTTAATAAAATACCTCAACCAGCCTCTCCTTCCTGGTTCTTTCCTGGCACACCTCCTGCCCTCATCCTCTCTTCCTTAGAAGACGAAGGGGTATCATCACTAACATGCACTTATGACAGCAGTGGAGACCTCCTTGTGTGACACTGTTTCGGTGCTGCTCACTGTGGCACGTGGAACACACTGGTAGATCTTCCTCTCTCCTCCATCACCATCTTCATGTGACCGGTATTGAGTCGGCTGGAACAGCTCCTGTTGATAATGATTCACATCTGTTTCACCAACCCCTCTGGATGGTCAAGAGTCCAAAACTCTGGAGATGACCCCTGAGACTACATCACACATTGAGAGTACATGAACCTGTGATTTATTGGCCTATTTCTATCAGCACCCCCCAAAACGTCCAGGACAAAAAACAAATACAAACTTTAAACACTGATGTCGAATGCTATCAAATGTTTACGCTTGTCCCCTGCTATTGCTGCTTGCACATGGCAGAAGCAAAAACACACAACTTCCCTCTGCCTTTCTCTCCCCTCAGCTTGAGAGCAGCAACTATATGTCAAAAATGTCAAATCTAGCAGGGCAGACTCACAGTAGTTCAGGAAGTGGAGGGACAGTGGGACACAGGTGTGTCCTGTATGTGAAGAGAGTGGGTCCTTCCAAGAACATAGGTGTGTGAGCTGTAGGGAATTGCGTGGAAGCACAGTGAGCCAGAGGATGCTCGAGTGGACCTCGAGACGCCACAGGGAGGGACTCCAAGGCATCGTCCTAAACTGATGTGTGACAAGGAAGTGGAGACGGTGAACAGGGGACACTCTTACATGATGTTGGTGTTGACTACAAATAAGATAGGTTAGTAGAGTTACGGAAAGGCAGTATGAAAGATGTTTTGCAATGTGAGTAAAATCCTATCTTTGCAAACCAGGAAATGTGACCAAAGGAGTGGGGTGGGCAGTTGGATATAAAGGGAAGAAAAAGGAAGCAAGGTCTCTTAAGCAGCAGGAGATGAAAGTGCTCAAAACTTCATTAGGTGAAGTGGCTCCTCTTCCAGGGACCGGACGAAAAGAAAGAAAGAAGTGCGTGTTGTGGCTGGGTTAGGCTGAGGGGAAAGATGTTGACGGAGAATAAGCAATTGGTATCCTTCATCTCTGAGAAGTAGACAGTTAGTCCTGAGTCCTGGAGGCAGACTTCTCCGGTGGGAGTACCTTCTCTGCCTTGTTTATGGGTCAAGGTTCAAAGTCTCTCCATGTCACAGTCCCTCATCTCTAAAGTGAAAAAACACTCTTCTTCAGAGGATGTCCCTCACAGAGCTGGTGTGAGCATGTGATGAGGTGATGGGTAAAGGTGTTACAGCTGCTTACTAACATCGCAAGCACATTCTTCTACTATTTTACCATTTTGTGTTTGTGTGTTTGTTTATATACACATCATTACTGTAAAGCTAAAGACTTTCTGAGGAACTCAGGATTCCCGTTAACTCCGTGTTCACCCTTTATCTCTGAGCCCCAGGCCAGGCATCTGTAGCCCCCTCACAGCAGCAGCTTTCCTGGGGCACAGGCAGGAGCTTGTGTTCAGCTCTGCCCCCAAGGCCACTGCCCCTGGAACCGCCGCGAGCTATGCTTTTGGCATTCCTAAGGTTCAACATTACCGAAAGGACATGGATAACAGATTCACAACACCCTTCTGGCTTGGTTTTTGGCAACTTGCTATGTCATGTGGTACAAATAATCATAAAATTAAACAGCATCCACTTATAACTTTATAGCAATTGCTCACATAGCCTATGCCAGGTTTCTCATAATAACTTCACATACAATTAGTATGTAATCTTCAGGCATAAATAACACTCTAATTGGTCCATAACCTGCAATTATAACATCTTTACAGGCAAGGTGTATGTATATATGTGAGAGCATGAATGAGTGAACTGAGGCTGTCTGAAGAAAACACAGCTTTTTATTCAAGAAAATAAAAGAGATCATGTGGATTTCCTGTGCAAATTATTTTAGTGCTGTTAAAGAATAAATGAAATTAGATAAAACCTGTTCTATTGAATTTCCATGCCCTTATGTTCAACACAGCAATAACGATGTTTGCAAAATGGCAATAACAAATATATGTTTTGCTCGTCACGACTGAACAAGCATATCATAAGCACCAGATATGCAAATAAGACATGGCCTCTGGATGAATAACATTCATAATCTGTTTGGAAGATAGAAATGACATCATTATATAATTCAAGTATTGCTGTAAAACCTTTTTCCCAGACGAAGAAATATTTAGAGGCTAGTAAGTAAATTAATCAAAAATTGAGCTTGAACTTCAAAGTTTTCAGATTAAAATGGTATATTCTTGTGACAACATCATTTAAAGATATGAATCAAAATATTTGGAAAGAAAATGATTGGCAAATAGTTGTCCATGCAACCAAGAAGTGAACCTCCTTGGTCTGGAGCCAAGTATTCAAGATGAGGGAAGAGTCTGATAGCTTAGCAAAAGGGAAGAGAGAGGGGGAGTGAGGGCTGAGTACAAAGTTATCAGTTGTTCAAGGTGCTTACCAGAAACATTAATGAAGGAAATATAGGAAAAACAGTTTTTCTCATTTTGTTAAAAAGCCATCCTGCTGTCAATTAACTAACACTGAAATATCAAAGTCTACAGATAAAAAGGGTTAAATAGGAATTACAGCTCAGTTCCCCGAAAGAGCCAGAGAATGACATCAAAAGACGACAATGTGATTAAAGTAGAGACAATATTAAGTTAATTCTAGACTGTGTTTAATTCTCAGTAGGATTTGGTCAGAAAGACATTTCTATTCCAAAGCCAACAATCTGTTCAATCCAAAGGATGATTCTAAGGGATGATACATTTTCTTCAATTTCTTAGTGATTAGCCTTTCACATGCTTGGGACCATAATTAGATGGAATTATTTATTTGTTTGCAATTTTCTGGTTGTCACGATCACTTCTGACCTTATAATATGAATCTTGTTTATTAGGAAGCTTAAATTTCAGCAATAGCTTTAGCTGTACGAGTCATGAACATAGGCAATGAATAATGTATTTTAATAAAATTCACATCAATAAAGTTTAGCACCAAAGACACCTGGTGTTCTTTGTGCAGTATCATTTGAATGTGTCAAACATAAGTAAAAATAGATGTTTTCCTTTTCAGGGATGATTGAAATATGCCACAATATGGGTAAAATTAATTTATGCAATCATTCAGTGAATAAGACATTTTGGGTTCCTTCACATGCTTAGAAGTGAAAGTTAACAGTGACACTGAACTTCTGTCTGGACCACTGATAGGGAACTCCACATGCAGGACATACCCGCAGCTGGCAAACAGCCATGGCTTCAGGGAGACCGGCCAGGATACACAGTGAGGGGAATTAAAGGACACTGAACGTTGACATTCAGGCAACATTTATGAGAATTTCTAAGTAGAATGAGAAATCTCAGCTCAGAGAAGATGGAGTTGGAACCAAAATCAAGAAATCAGCAGGGGCCAGGGTAGGGGTCACCTGGGAGCTCTTTTCTGAAGACATTCAGGGCGGACTTTAGGACCACTGTGCAGACCCTTGGCAAAGGAAGTGGAAAGAAAACAGGAGGTAGATGGGACCTGGTGAGAAGCCTGGCTCAGAAAAGTGTTTCCATCAGAACCAGGGAGGGCTATGAATGGGACACTAGCAAGTGGACTTGAAGGTACCAGACAGTGTTCGATAGCCAGTGACAACTCAGCCTGACCAGCTTAGACTAGAGTCTCACAGGACTGGAAAGATCCTACCTAGGATTTGCCTCTCTCTTGGAATAGAAACACTCAATGATGTCTTGCTCTCTACTTTTATTCTACTTTCTTTGGTGGTGACTTTATTCCCAGGAAAATGTTCCCTGAGAAACAAAGATGGCACCGTGAGCTAGAGGGCTGTGTTTTACTGGCTTAGGTATTGCAGAGGAAGGAGAGGACCTAATTCCCAAGAGTCCCAGCCAAATTTCCAGGCAAAATTGCCTCCATCTTGAATTTGGTTCCCAGATCTTCCCACTACTTGTGTTAGGGGGACACAGGAGTCAATGATGGTGACACCTGAATAAACCATGGGGACCTGGTATGGAAGGATCGCAGTTCCTCAAGGCAAACAAGGTACTGTGACCAAAAGTGGGAGCAATGGGTGCTGAGCAGGCAAGTGCATCGTCTGGAGGGGATCATTGAACTACGGTATCTTTTATGCGTGCATACACACACGTGCATGCATACATGCTTGCACATCTGCACACGCGTACACACAGCTCTTAGAGTGTTAATATAGTGACAAAGTCTCTTTATGCTCTTTATGTGCTTAAGAAAAACAGTAGGACTAGCATAGGCAAGTGGTAAAGGATTGATTCGGACAAGAAAAAATACAAATGCTTAGTTGCACATAAAAAAAAAATGTGCTCAAAGGAATGAGAATTAAAACAGTAATGAGGTGCCATGTTTCAGCTGGATCCAGCAATTGTTCTATGAAATGAATAGCTGGTGTGAGTGTAAATTATTGCCAGTTAACTTCGGGGCATTTTATTCTTAAGCCTATCTCAATAGATTTAATAAGTACAATTTATATATATATTGATTTAGTAGTATTGATTCTTGCAAGCTAACCTAAGGAAATAATATGAAAGAAGGAAAAAAATAACCCAATAAGTGAAAAGCATTCCAGGGTTACATGTAGTAGTAAACAGTGAAGAGCATGTGAAATTTAACATCAGGAAGAAATGGTTTATTTTATAGTACCAAATTACCAAGTTATCTTGGGCGAGCTATTTAATCTCTGAAACCTTACTTTCTGATTGGCATAACAAGAAAAATGTTACCTGTTTAATATTTTTAAAGTAAGAATGAATTGATAATGTGTATAAAACCCCGAGCTCAGTGCATATAGTTGGCTGAGAAACGGTAGCTTTTATTATAACTAGAATCATAATTAAAATTAAGTTTATATAGTACCAAAAAGGAATTCCATTATATAATGTTAAATAAAAGTAAATCGATAGAATAAAAACAGATGAATGAAAAACCTAGGCATTTCTTATTATCACTGTTGTATTTGGGTAGCAACTTATGATTAGCTTTTTATACACCTGTTTTCCAAATTTCCTGGGGCGCTGTGTATCACGGAGTGTGTGTGATACTTAGAATAACTAATGCACATAAAGACAGTTTACAAAATGAAGGGTGGCACACTCAAATCAGTACTGACGACAGTGATTATTTCAACGAAGTGGGAAAGACGGGAATCGCAGCACTAGATTAGCAAACCGCGGTAAAGCACAATAGTGTTTGATGCACGAAGTGAACATTTGAGAGCTGGGCTTCCTCCCTCCACCCCTCCGTGGCGGAGGAGGTACCTGTTTTGTCAAAGCCTGTCTGAAGGCCGATTACTGAGTCTAAACAATAACCAAACGAGACCTTGCTGGGTTATAAATCTAAATATGCCGGGGACCAAGTGAAACTGGCGTGTGAGCAAGTTCAAAGTGGATGGAAGAAGGAGAAAGTGGGAATTTGCCTGCAGTGGCACAAGCTTGAAGCACCGGTGGCTGTGAGCGGGTCACTAGGACAGATCAGAGAGTGAGCCCTGGGCAGACAGAGGCTGACATTGGGAAGAACCTGCCTTCAGGAGATCCGGATTCTGCCTGGGACCATGAGTGGTTAGCAGTGTGGACACAGGTGGAATTTTGATATCTCTCAATTTGAATGTTGTCGGATGGAAAACGTGGCACAAATACCTGTCTTCCATGCGTGATTGCTGTGAAGAACACAGGTGATGCATGTGAAATGCCTAGCTGTCACATGTGGTCTTCCCAGAGACGTATTCTAGTGAATAAAACATAATCCATGTAAATAAAGGTAATTTCTAGATAACCTGAGTCCTTAATTTCCTTTTCCATATATATATTTTTCAAACTCCATGAAAGGAATCCATAGTTGCCTCAACATTTCTTAAAACGCCCTTTTTCTCTTTAGTACCCACTGCTCCCACCTCTCAGCCCTGAATCTGTGTGCCGTCCTTTGCCTCCTACCGTTCCACCTTCCTCCCGACTTTCAGTCCCAGAGTCAGTCTTGGTAAGCAGGACCATCCTTAAATATGGTGTCAGGGAAAGGACAGATCACAGTATTTACAGACAGGTGTGTGTGTGTGTGTGTAAGGTCAATGAGCCAATACTTGGTGTATACCGGAAACTCAAAAAACAGTACATTTTTCTTGTACTCCTTCTTTTTATTATTTTTGTGACTTATGGCAAGCCCATTGATCTCTCTCTCTCTCACGTCTAAATCTTGAGTGTATCTCAAAACTGCCCCTTGTTTACTGTCTTCAATGCAAACAGCTCAGTAGCCATGATATTGGTAACAGTGATGATTTTATGAAACATTTACTGTGAACCAGAACTTCCATGAATTAATTACATCATTAATTATAGATGAGGTTTGGAGGCAGACTGCAGCCCATCTGAGGTATGCTTTCCCTGAGAGGCAAGTAATCGTTTGAGTCCATATGCCAAGAAAGAGGGGGGCGTCATTGCTGGACAGATAAAGAAAATGAGGAAAGCAAGCGAGTTTTCTAGAACCATCAAAACGGAAAGGAAGGAGAGGAAGAAATTAGACATAAAGAAAAGAAACAAGATACATTTAAAGTTTCTGAGTGAGACCCCAGGTTTCCCACCAGATGGTTTCTAAGAATAAAAGGCCTAAAACGACGCAGAGAGGATTTTCCATAAGGCAGAGTTAGGTCTCCTAAAAATTCTCAGCTCAGTTAAGTGCAAATTAAATGTAAAAATAGGCATTTTTCATAACATCCCCTCTGCGATCTTGCACATCTCAAACTTCAGAAGAAAATGGGATAACACGGAGAGCAGCTGTCAAAGAAGAAGGGGCCTAATCCAATGTAGCCATCACTAAGACCGGGGATTCGCCGGCCAGAGCTGACACCTTTTTGCCTTTAGAAACATCATTTCTAGCACTCCTCACATGCCTTCCCTGTTCCCAGACCAGGGTGCCTCACTGTCAGGGCTTAGGATTGCCCCGGTCATCCACCAAACCCATGCCAGGGCCCAGCTCCCAGAGGACGCTCACTGCATTTCCCAGTTTTCTTCAAACCTGGCCTCTGCCACTTACTGGTGACATGATCTGGAACAGGTTCCCTAATTGCTGTTTGTCTCAATCCCCATATCTGAATTCAGGCAGCAATGATAATAACACCTGTCTCAAAGAGTTATCGCCAACAGTGTTTGGAATAATGTGCAAAAATGCGTAACACAGTGCGAAGCTCTGGGTTGAAAAATAGACTCAAGGCTAGGATTTGGAGGTCATGTGGAGTTGAATAAGACATTTCCCCTGATGTCAAAGAATTTATAATCTAGCGGGAGGAGAAGATACATTTGAAACAAGCTGGTACAATGGAGGGAGCTTCACAGTCAAACATGGGCTGCAGACCTGCTTTTTCCACTTACTGTGTGATCTTAGAATGTTACTTAAAATCTCTGCGCCTCATAGTCAAGGAAATGGAGCCCATAATACTCACTCAGAGGTGTTATAAAAGTTACACATATTGTGGGTTATGAACTTTTCAAAACGTGTGGTATATTGTAGATACTCCAAAACAGTCTGCCTTGTCATCGTCATTCACTGAAATCGCATGAACCCATGGCAGCACTCATCCAAGAATATATTTTTGTTATTACGTAACAAATGTCACTGGGTGACCACAGATGTACGTGATGCTGAGATAGCTCAGGACAAGAGACGTGCATTGGCTGAGAGAGAAGGACAGGGAACTCGAGGATAGAATTTCGAGGAACAACATGGGGAACGTTTCGAGCAGAAAGAACAGCTTGAACAAAACAAAGGGTCGAGGAATCTTGGCACGGACTTTTAACAATAGTTTATTTTTTAGCAGAGTGCACGGTGCAGAATAACGGGAAAGATTATGATTTGAAAGCTGAGGTGATGGTGCTTATTCCGTAGAGAAACGGAGCTCCCTGGAGTTCGGAGAGCAGGAGCGATGGGAACTGCAGCTGTTTTGGAAGGGTAATTCCAAGTACTCTAAAGATTTCAAATGTAGAGAAATATACCAGGGATAAGAAGAACAATTAGAATAAGGGGTCAAGTGTCCAGCTAGCAAGAAAATAATGATAGTGGCTAGCGTCATGAATATTTATTATGTGCTTAATGTGTGCTCAATGCTCTAAGTACATTATTTTCCACACTTTCACAATTATGTATTATTTGGCAAATGAGGAGACTAGGGTTTGGAGAGGCTGAGCTAAGGCTCTGTTATACATCAGTAAAATCATTTTGGGCCTAGGATTCAAATGAGGCATGTTTCACGTCAGAATCCATATTGTCAGATGTTTTCGCACACTGGGTTTTATATATATGTTTACAATTCTATTTGAACAGACAAGCTAAAACAAAACTATACCACGGGGACAATTTCTGGGCTTTTAAAATAAGTAAACTATTTTATGTTTGGTTTTGTCTCCTTGTCTCAGAGAGTAAACCCCAAAAAGTTAAACGAACACTGATTTACTGCGCAGTAAACACACGTGTGTTTCTTGAATGGCAGAGTGAGTGACCATGCATGTCGGCCAGCCCTGTTAGGCACAAGGGACACCGGCACCAACAGTCAGGGCCTCCCCTAGCCAGGAGTTCATCTGTGCCAGCACGGGGAGAGGCGGAAGGCCAGGCTCGTTCTTGAAGAGCGACGTGACAAATGTTCCCACGTCTGTCTCATTCTTAAAATCCTGCAGTGACTCCTCGGTGTCCCCCAGATTCAATTCCACCTCAGGAATACGGCAGCAGAGGCTCAGTTTTTATTGTGTTTATGACTAAATTGTAAAAGTACTCCACATATACTTTACATATAATCCCTCAGTTTGTGTCTTTCTATTCATTTTAATAGTGATTTTTGATAAACAAAAAGCTTTATTTTAATGAAGGCAAATTTGTGTATTTTAGTGCTGACATTTTTCAAAATATTCTAATGTAGTGTCTCCTACCCCAAGCTTCCGAAGATACTCTTCAGTGTTTTCATCTACAATATTTTTGGTTCTAGCTTTAACATTTAAGTAATGTTTCATTTTGGATTAATTTTCTTGTGTGGCCTGAGGCAGAGTTAAAAATGTTTACTCTGGGTAAATGAAAACAGGTCCCAAAATACCTGGGCAAAAATATTCAGAGCAGCGTGTTTAATGCAGCTGACAGCCAGTGAACTAATAATGGGTGCCCACCAGCACAGAAATGAGCAAACAAACGAGGGCGTGTTTCTACAGTGGAATGCTATTCACCGACAGAGAGGAATGAGCTACTGAAATAAGCAACCACATGCCTGAATGTAAAAAATATTATGCTGAATGACAAAAGTCAGGTACAGAAAGAAACTAATGTAGGATGTTATTGATGTGAATTTCAAGTGCATACGAAACCATCCTGGGTGCTGGAAGTCAGAAAAGGTTTCACTGGTGATGTAAGCTTCATTGACTGAAAAGGGTCACGTGAGAGCTTCTATTGTCTATCATATTTTGGGCATCCATAGAGAGGTATATATAATTCTTGAAATCCACAAATAACTTCAGATCTATACGTGCCATCTCAAAAAAGTAAAGAGGAAGAGGGTAGAAGGAGAGGAGCGATCGGTTACCACATTTTCCCGCATCAACCGACCAGCTGACGGAAGAACTGGCACTGAGGTGTCTCCGACTCCTTGCCAAGTCTCCCACTGCCGCTGCTTGGTTTCCGACCAGGGATGCTCTTCACTTTGGCCGCCACCAAGATGAGCGTTCTCTGGACAGGCAGCCGCAGCTCTGCTGTCTGCTGTCCTTCACCGGCTGTAGAAAACCGCATGCAACTAAAAGTCAGGTGGCGGGAGATCTGCCTCATTCTGCCCCCTCCTTATAATTTTTCATTGCCCACCGATCCATTTAGCATCTAAATATTTACAGCTATCAGTTTAGTGTATGTGTTAGTTTCTCAGGGAGAAAACTAAAGCTCAGAGAAACTAATTTTTCAAGCCACAGAAACTGGTATTTTTAAGCCCTAAAGTTTCAGTCTGTGGCAGTGCCAAGCCTGCTCGTCCCGCTCTAACGCATGGCCAGGGACTGGTCTTGGACACGCCTGCATTCTGGAGAACATGGCATTGACAAACAGAGCAGGCACGTTCGGCCTCGCGGACTTGCACATGGATCAGTACTGAAAAGCTGATTAATCCATACCAGTTAGAGGAAAAGTACGTTAATTTACTGTGGATCAAATATGCTTTTTTCTCTGTGTCTCAAAGTAGTAGTGAGTTTGGTGTGGCTGATCTCACTTTGTGCTCACTTGATTTCTACATCATTACTCAATAAATAGTGACTGATTCACTTCTCATTCACAAACAGTATGTGAAAATCCCAGAGTCATTATACAGAAAATAACCTATAAAAATGTAAGGAAGAATTTTGTATTCTGTACATATTTTGATGAAAGTATTTTCGTACTGCCTGGCTTTATTCAAAATAGAAAATGCCAAGTTCTCATTATCTGAGTATTTATAAAAGAGTTTTTGGAGATAAAAATATTTCTTCCTTATCTAGTTCATCACTATTACATTGCTTTATCGTCATTTGAAATGTTTTCAAGAGTCTGACCAAAAAGAACCAAACGAAATTAACAAATAAAATGAGCCTTGTATTTTTTAACAGTAGTCTTAGACATAACTGAACAAATTAAGAAAAACATATTATAGTAGAAAAATAAAGCCAAAGGTAGTCTAGTCCACAAAATGTATTCAGTTTCCTATAAACTTGCTATTTTTCGGCAACAAATTTCACTCTGACCTTACTGGTGGTTTTAATTTGCATTTGCTTAATGGCTAGTGGAGTTGAAAGTCCTTTTACGTCCTTATTTGCCATATCTGTATCCTCTTCAGGGAAATGGCTGCTCATGTCTTATGCCCATTTCTAAATTAGATTTTTTTCTGTTGAGTTTTGAAGGTTTTTGACAGAGCTAGATACTACAGATACGTGGCTGGCAAATGTTTTCTCCCAGTCCGTAACTTACCTTTTTATCTTGTAAACGTGGGCGGGGTTACAGCTGCCAAATTGTACAGAGAGTCACCTAGCCAGGGCGCTGTATAAACGGGAGGCTGATCTTGGCTGCATGTGAGACAATGATGAAACTGTAGCAGATGAAAGAAGATGTGACGGCATTCCCCGCCCAACCCCAGGGACAGCGCGGCCTTACCTGCAGCTCAGACCTCAGGACCCGCAGGTGCCCTAGGAGGCTCTCTATCAAGTTTGTGTCTGACCCACTGCCTGCTGGTTATCGTCCGGAGAACAGCCCGTTAGGTTAGCACAGGCTGCTGCTAGAGAGACGGGAGGTTGACGCCGATTAGGAGATCCTGATGCCTCAACAATTAGTGGACTGCCAGCATGTCTGTCTATTTTATGGGCAATAACCAGAGCCAAACGTATTGCCATAACATACATTTCGAGCATGATAGCTTTTGCCTTCTAACCATGAACCTCTCTGCTCTACCCCTTCCTTTCTTACTTTAATGGCTTAAGGTCATTTGAAATAGTTAGGCTCCAATGGGAAATAGCCAGTGCTGCTACCCCCAAAGAATGGTAGGGTGTTTTAAAAACATTTTGGTCCACGTCAGAGAGAACTTCAGCGGCTGTTTATACATCCTTTACATAGAGAAACAAACTGTGGGGATTTGACAAGACAAAGGAGCACAGGTTTCGAAGTGCGACGTTGGTAAGGATGGAAGTAGAACGTAGGCTTCGGGCAGTCAGTCGGGAACACTGACCAGCGTGTGTTTACAGGGGCTTCTCAGCTGCGGACCCTCTGTCTCGGGAGGCGAGGCTGACCCTGCCCCAGGCTGAGAGGTCCGGGCCCCATACAGCAGGAGAGTGCCTCCCACCTGGAGACTGGTTCCCTGAGTCAGAGTCGGACAGTCAGAGAGCTCCTCCTGCTCCTGCTGCTGCTCACGTGGTTTTATCTTGATGTAATCAACACAGCCCTGTGGGACGTTTTGGGGTGAACTTCCCTGGGCCCCAACAAGCCACATTCTTAACCTCTATGGTTGCTGTTTACAGTAACCTCTCCTGATTGCTTAAAGTTTCTGTTCAAAATCAATGCTTTCCAACCCTGCAGTGGTACAAATGGTAAGACTCTCAATGAGCTGAGAACGAAAGTCACACGTACGTCGTGCGTCCCTCAGCACTGTGACTTTCTTCCCTCCACTCTGCAGAGAGGCATGGGATAACACAGGTTGGTCTTCACCTTGTGTAAGAAGGACATATATTCCATTTCACCTGGTGCACCCTGACTTACACTCCTTGTCTAGACATCCTTGTAAACAGCTCTCCCTTTTACTGTGCGAGAATCTGAGGAAAATAAATGATGTTGGCTTGACTCTCGTCAGACATGGTTGAATATACCAGGAAGGTATTATACACACGGCCACTCTAAGTGTTTCCTAGTGTCCCACCGACGACTCCGGCTTCGGTCACTGCATGGTCTGGGTCTAGAGATGAGGCAAACAATAGTTAGGCAAAATGGTTTGTGGACATTTGCACTAATGATGCAGAAAAGTGGTGGCTGAAACCCTCGGCACCGTGGTACAATCAGGGCTGTGGAACCGTCTGGGCCAATGAGCGTTTGTCTCTTCCTTACAAACGCTTACATGCAGGGGAGAAAAGCCTGCTCGCTTTAAAACGTCACTGATGAAGAAATACAAATATTAATTGTATCAAATTTTGAAACTTCAGTGCTTATCTCTGTAACATTCTTGGTGATAAAATGGAAAGTGCATGTAACGGTTTTTCTGATGCACGTATAATGGTCGCTTCAAAAAATTGTGTGCAAATTGCAAGCTGAACTAGCTGTTCTTACTTTAAAAAGTGACTGAGAAACCAACTGCCGATATTCAGACTGGGGTGTGACAGATAGCACCTTAGGAATAAAGTGAATGTACAGTAAAGCAAGTGACATCAGGTGGTGCCAGTGAGAATAATTGAGTTGACCAAATGAAAATAGAATTTTGGAGAAATTGTATTTCCCACTATGAGATTGGTTGTTTCTGAAAACTCAGAGACTTTTTAAAATGAAAGTGTCAACAACATTAACAAGTTACTTGTTAATGTTTTATAATTAAATATGCCAACACTTGGAAGGTCTGTATAAATCAGTGAATTAATATTTGTGTGTAATTAGTGCATAATGTTACAAAGTTATACACGGATAAAAGACCAACTCGCAGTGCATGACAGACCAGTGGGTGTCCATGTAACCCAGCATGACGAGCTTGAGGTGGACTTCAGTTCCCCGCTGCAACTCACCTTTGGGGAACCTAGCACTGATCAAATTTGGTTTAGTATCAACAGAAGATAGCCACAATTTTCCAAAAAGATAACTGGAGTGTATACTTTTCTTTCCCAACCGCTTATCTGTGTGAGGCCCGATATTCTTTTCTTTTTTAAAGATTTTATTTATGTATTTTTAGACAGAGGGGAAGGGAGAGAGAAAGAGAGGGAGAGAAACATCAGTGTGTGGTTGTCTCTCGTGTGTCCACTGCCAAGGACCTGGCCTGCAACCCAGGCACGTGCCCTGATTGG
Organism: Macrotus californicus; assembly: GCA_007922815.1. Taxonomy (NCBI): domain Eukaryota; kingdom Metazoa; phylum Chordata; class Mammalia; order Chiroptera; family Phyllostomidae; genus Macrotus; species Macrotus californicus. Next base: position 43,563 of record VMDR010006716.1, read on the forward strand.
GAACGGAACAGGTGACCCTTTGGTTTGTAGGCCGGCGCTCAGTCCACTGAGCCACACCAGGTAGGGCTAGATATTCTTTATAGTACTTACAAATAAAATAAAATAAAATAAAATAAAATAAAATAAAATAAAATAAAATAAAATAAAATAAAGGCTCACAATAGATTGAATGCAGCAGGATCAATGTGAATCAAGCTATTATTAAGCCAAGCATTACATTTTTTTCTAAAATCTAAAGTAATGCTACTAATCTTTCCAAACACTTTTGTTTTTGAAAAATACAAACATATAAAGCACACTTTGAAAAACATAAACAAATAAAAGCATTCTATTTGTTAACCTATATGTGATCGATATAGTTCTTTTAAAATAAATAATGAACAGTGAATGAATAAATAATAAATCT
>VMDR010006717.1:0-43975 GCA_007922815.1 Macrotus californicus
ATGGACTCAGTGTAATCCCAATCAAAATCCCAGCAAGTTATTTCATGGATATTGACAAAATCTAAAGTTTATACGAAGAGGAAAAAGACCCAGAATAGCCGGCACAATATTGAAGAATAACAAATCAAATGACTGACACTACCTGGCATTAAGACTTACTATAAAAGCTACCATAATCAGAGCACTGTGGTACTGGTGAGAGAACAGACAAACACCTCAATGGAAGAGAGAAAAAGAGACCCAGAAATAGAACCAAACGTAGTCAGCTGCTCACTGACAGAGCAAAGGCAACTCAATGAAGAAAGGAGAGTCTTTCAACAAATAATGATAGAACAACTGGACATCAACATGCAAAAATAAATCTAGACAGAGAACCTTTCACAAAAGTTAGGTCAAATGGATCATACTCCTAAATGTAACACAAAACTGTCAGAGTCCTAGAAGATAACACAGGTGACCTTGGATTTGCCAATAGCCTCTTAGATACAACCAAAGCATGATCTGTAAAAAAAAAATTGATAAATTGGACTTCATTAAATATACTGCGAAGACTTCTGCCTACACAGTTAATAGAATGAAAAGACAAGCCAGAGACTGAGAGAACATTTCTGCAAAACACTTATCTGATAAGGGACTATTATCCAAAATACCCAATCAGCTCTTAAAACTCAACACTTAAAAAAATGAACAACCCAATTAAAAAGGGGGCAAAAGATCTGAACATATAATTCACCGAAGAGAATATACAGATGACAAATAAACATACAAAAGTGTTCAATATTGTATGTCATTAGGCAACTGCGAATTAAAAACAATCTGAGAAACCACTGCACACCTGTCAGAACAGCTAAAGCCGAGAACATGGGAAACAGCAAATGATGTGAGGACGTAGAGCAACGGAACTTTCATTTTTGCTGATGGGAATGCAAAGTGGTACAAAACCTTCTGGAAGACAGTTTGGCAGTTTCTCACAAAAGTAAACACATTCTTACCATATGACCCAGCAATCAAACTCCTTGGTATTTACAGAAGTGAACTGAAACGTATGTCCACACAAAAACTGCACTGGAATGTTTATAGCAGCTCTATTCATAATTGCCAAAACTTGGAAGCAGCCAAAATGGCCCTCGATAGGTGAATGAATGAATGAATAATGGTATTCATACAGTGGATTATTACTCAGCCATTAAAAAGAGCTATTAAGCCATTAAAAGACATGGAGGGAACTTAAATGCATATTGCTAAGCAAAAGAAGTCAGTCTGAAAAGTATACATACCGTATGATTACAACTATATGACATTCTGGAAAAGGCAAAATTATGGAGACAGCAGTAAAAAGATGAGTGGTTGCCAGGGCTTCAGGTGGAGGGAGGGAGGGATGAGTAGGTGGAACACAGGGCCCTTCTAGGGCAGTGAACTACTCTGTGTGATACTGTAATGATGGGTGCGTGTCAGTGCACATTTCTCAAAACAGAATGTTATCAAGAGAAGGTATCCTAATACACACTTTAGTTAATAAGAATGTAACAATATTGGCTCATTAACTTCAACAAATGTACTACACTAATGCAAGACGTTAATAAGGGAGCCTATATACATATACGTGTGTGGGAAGTATATTGTGGGAAGGGCTGTCCCATTATTATCCACATCCACTGTCCCACCAACAGCCATTTTTAGTAGTTTTGAGTATCTTTCAAGAGTTCTCTGGAAATACTATCAAATATGAGTATATATCTGAGCTTCCCCTTTTTGAGAAACAAAAAGCAGCACATAGTACTAGTCTGCCCTTTCACTTGACCACATGTTTTATAGGTCACCTCCTGTAAGTACAGAGAGCTACATGTCACTGCAGAGGGGTCCAGCCATTTACTGAAGTAGTGCCCATTGACATCTATGTAGCTTCCAGCCCACTGCTTTTACATGCACGTTATTCGGAATGTATGCAGTTTATCTGCAGGAAATTCTCAGAAGTGGCGTCCATGTCCTAAAAGCATGCGCATTCTAAATTTTGAGTAGGTGTTACCAACGGGCCTTCCGCAAGTTAGAGCCCCAGCGCAATCAAAACGCTGCGTTCTGTCATGGCCTAACAGAGTGTTCTGAGGCCCACGGATAAAAGGCGGTTGCGGAGCCAGGAGCAGAATCACATGCCTACTTCCCACACCACCGAGAAACAAGAGTTTAAAGTTTTACCACAACATAGTTCTTACCCAGTTGAAACTCAGTCTTGGGCTTGATGGCAGGAAGCTTACACTGCCACTCAAAAGCATTTGGATAGGAGCACACTGGTTGAGAAAGCCCAGACAGAAGTTTGAAAATCAATCGATCATCCCATGGATTTTCAACAACGAAGTCTTAAAGGAATGGGAACAAAAAAAAAATTCAGCAAAGATACACAAATGAAGCAAGTGGAGACATGCATTAAATAAGCTTTCAAAAGCCTCACTGTAAAGAGCATCAATTCAAATAATAACCATTTTCAAAAGTCAAAATGGGTGGCTCTGCACAGTTCATTATTTGTCATTTTAGATCTATAAATTTAGATCAGTATTCAGTCAGGACAAAGGAAATCAACAGCAAGGTACCTGTTTCACTCATCTGGAATTGCTAGACACTGCCTTTAGCACAATTATGGTTGCATGCCTTTAAAGGCAGACTTGGATATCAGTTATTTCTAACATGCTGATATATATTGTCTACATTGCTTTTCTACTTATATCTACAAAATATGTTGCCTTTTAACACTTACACTACCTATGTGCAATCTGCAAGTATGAGATACTTTGGGTTCACAAAAGAGAAATCTTTTCTAAAAGGAGGGAAAAAGTTAGTGGCAATTGTCAAAGACTAATCCATCATAATTAACATTTGCTTAGTGATAAGCCTGTGTAGGACACTGTCCTGAGTAACTGGCATTTAATAACTCACTTGGCCCTTACAAAAGACTGAATGAAGTAGGTACGACTATTCCCACCACTTTATAGAAAGGGGGCCACAAAGGACTGAAATAATCTCAGCCAACATCACATGACCTCATGAAAGGTGGAGCGAAGATTAAAACTTAGGCTGTACTTCTAACCACCATGCAAGGTGTTTCTGTGTAGCCTGGGGTGAGGAGTCCCCTAACCCTGAGCTTGGCTACTTTCCTATAAAATGAAGATGATGGCATTATATTAAATGCTTGGCACACAGTAGGCCCTCCAATACCAATTCCCTCTTCCAATAGGTAGTTATTTTGACACTTTCTAAAGTTAAAATGGATGAACTTGCCCTCATGTGTGTTACTGTTGTACTACCTTGTGATACAGTATGAAAGTTCTGTCTGAACTTGTGTTCCACCCAATGGTATTCGAGTCCCAGCTCTTTGAACTTTCATGAAGAAGCTTTTACCAGGAGACTCCTTATTAAGGGGCACAATGAGGACTGAGAATCTGTTCATACTTGAGGTATCAATATTCCTAAGTGAACGAGGATGCATCCATTCTGCCTGGTGCCCAGCGCTGGCATCTGATGGCTCCGCCACAACAGCAAGGTCAGGATCTGTGAGTGTACAAGCCTTCAGGCTCTGCTCCGCCTTGCTGGTCAGCACACCACCGGGAGCTGGCTGGCTCGGATGCAGCGAGGATGCTGAAGATGCATTGGTGGGGGATGCTGGCTCTGGGCTTTTCTCTTGAACTGAACTGGATCCGTAAAAGGAATGAGAGAGGAGAAAACAAAACACCACGTGGTTACAAGTCTACTGGATCTGATCATGTGAAAGTCTCAGGAAGCAGTTTCCTTTCATTCTAGGAATGACTTTTCAAAACTGCTTCACCAAGAGTTGATTAAAGCATTTTCTTCAGAAAAAATCCCCAAATATGCAAATACACAGTCAGTACCATACTAGAAATAAGGGCGTGGTAATACATTAGATAGATGGTAATGCAGGGGATATTGTTTACTAGGAAACATTGAGAGGAACAGGCTTACTTCCCCCACACTCAGGTTATCTAAGTATAAGTACTGACACCAAGAACGAACACGTATCTTTACTCAAAATGCCTTCTTTTGTAACACTGAGACAAACAGGAAGTGGGAGTCCCAATCCAACAACCTAACACACACACACACACACACACACATCTATCTGCATAGTCAATCCTCATTACTCATGAGTTCCATATTTATGAATTCTCATTCATGCTAAAACTTGTTTGTAAACCCCAAATCAATACTCAACCTGCAGAGATGCAGAGTGGCAAAAAACCTGAGTCACACAAAAATAAGGTCCCAGGTGAGGGGTAAGGCCTTAAGTTGTCTCGTTTCAGCTCTCATACTATAAATGTGTACTTTCATGGTATACTTAGTGACAGGATTTTTTGTTTTTTTTCTTTGTATTTTTGTGTCTTTTTTTTTGGTGATTTCAATCTCACTATTTAAAATGTTTTCCAAACGTGGAGCCTAAGTGAAGGAAGGCTGTGATGTGTGCTGGATGAGCTTCGGCACGAGTGACAGTGCTGGTGGCGGTCAGTGCCGTGTTAATGAGTCAACAATGCATATTAAATAAGGTGGCTTTGAACAATACGTTGTGGTCGGAGGCTCACAAGAACCTCGTTCTGTGATTCTCCTGGGGGCATGGCTCAGGGTTCGCGGTGACTTTAGAGAGGAGAGCTAAAGCAAGTAACAGGTCTCGGCTGTATGCACAGCTCCACACACACCTTCCCCTCACCTTCATATCCAATATACACAAACACATGAGTAGGAGTATATTTTTATACAGATGAATTTATACATGCAGCTTCACTTTGCATTTTTACCTCTTCACACAGGCATTTTCCTTGCTGTGAAATTTTTAAAAAACTAATTTTAGAATAACTTTGCATTTTAAAAAGATGTTGGAAAAGTAACAGAGAATTCCCATATACTCCTCACCTAGTCCCTGCAAAGTCACAGTGGTTCCTTTGCCAAACCAACGAACCAGCATTTATTTGTAGGACCACCAACCGCCGTCCAGACTCCACACAGATCTCACTGCTCTTCCACACCACCCGCAGCTGCCCGAGGCCCAAAGCTGGACACCTTGTTGCGTTTAGCGTCCAGTTCAACTTCCTCTCTTCTCATTTGTGTCAGCTTCGCAGTCTTTCCTAGCTTTCCAAGACCTGTCAGTTTTGAGAACTACTGGCCGCGAACTTCATAGAATGGCCCTCAATTTGGGTTTCTCTGATGTTTCCTCATGACTGGGCTGTACTGGTTTTGGGGAAAAGTATTACAGAGGCGAAGAGTCCTTCTCATTAAGTGGTGCCACTGGTGACATTAACCTTGATCATTTGGTAGAGGTTGTGCCTGCAAGTTTCTCCACAGTTCCAGCCATGGATGTTAATGCCTGTAGAGCATTTGATCCACTGGACCCATGCCAGAATATAAAAATTCCATGGTTCTTAGATACTGAAAATGTTTTCAATATTTTATATTACCAACAAAACACGTAACAGGGGTAGCCAAACACAGAAAAAGTTTCTCTAAACCATGTACGTTGCTACTAGCAACAAGAGTGCCCAAATTAGTATGGGTGCATAAATGATTAACAAAACCTTTCTACCTGTCCATGAGAATTATATTGGTTCACTTCCTAATTCTTTCCCCTGAAAACTGAGAAGGTAAGAGCACTACTGTCATCACGGATTATGGTAAAAATACCCCTCACGGGTAACTGTCTCTAGACTGGGAGAACTAGAAATACCGGCTGAGAGTTACAGCTTTGGGTACAGTGACTCCCACAAAGGGCTGTCCCTCCTGGACTCAATCTATGGAGAGTACCTGGGTGGATCTTGTTTCCTTGCAACTTGTGGGCTCATGGGGGTCCGTATTTTCTTGGACAGTACAACCTTGCTGGCAACTGTGATTTCTGTCCTGTGAACTTCTAAGTTAATCTTATGCCACGTGTGGCTTACGGTGGCACTGAGTCCAAAGTTTAGTCACACGTAGGAAGATTCCTGGTAGGCTATACAGGCTGTGCCCATTGGGCAGAATTTTAAATTAAGGCAGTTTATTTAATTTGCATTAAGTTTATTATTCATGAGGTAATCATTTCCCATGTTTATTCATTATTTTTCTTTTCTAAATTCTGCCCATGTCCTTTATCAATCATTTATTTACTATTACACGTCTTAGTTTAAGAAGGGGTTTTTGATAACGAGAGCCAGTATAGCCTAGCGGTAAGAGGAAGGTTCTGAAATAAGAGCCGTGGGTCCAAATTCCAGCCAATTAGAAGCTGTACGACTTTAGGTCATTTATTTGGCCTTCTAAACCTGATTTCCTCATCTATAATGGTAGAAAAGACCAGTTCCTACAACTAAAGTTACTGTAAGATTAACGAAAGGATATAGTGCACGAAAAGCACAGCCACTGTTCTGGAATTAATGCTCAAAAGACTGTAGCTACTTTCTGTGTCTATTACATTTACCAGACTATTCAAATATCTTGGAATTTTGCTTCTGCAAAACACTAATGTATGGTAAGTCTGCACTTTATACCAATGCCTAAGAGGTTTAAACACTGTCCTCCTCCTCATAGAAGAGTTACCGATGACTTTCTCAGTTACAACGGGGACGGAGAAGGGATTCTGTTTGCTCGGTTCCACAACAGTCTTTCTGCGTCAGGGTCTTTGGCGGCTAAGAGCATCTGCGGTTCTGCTCCCAGCACGAGTGGGAGTCAGACGCAGAAACTGCTCCCACGGGGATTCTCTGCTACCTCACTGCTTTTCTCGCTGCCCTGATGTACCCTGTGTGTAGACTGATCTTTTATTTATCCACGAAGAGGACCTTCTGACTTAAAGCTGCAAGTCCATAAAAACTGTTTGTCTTCAAGGATTGGAATTCCATCACACCTTAAACGGAAAGCTAGAAGGAAAACGGAGTGACAGAACCACATGATCACACTACCTGAACCTTGAGTCTTTTGAGGGCTCTGCCATGTTTTCTTCACAGGAATCCAAAGTCACATGGGTGCACTGTGCTGCCACCACATTTTCTGAAACAAAAAATTAGAGGCAGACATTATTTGCACACATGTGTATACACATATGATTCTATATTAAAAAGTCCAGGATTCCTTTTTATACTGTCATAAAAATAGTGTTCCATGGTAAAATGTACTGTTAAGATTTTTTAAATGGGGGGAAAATCACTCAAAAAAATTTCCAGTACCAATATATGTGGAGAATTTAAACTTTATACATCTACTCCATACAATCCTTCCAGAGAACAGGGCCGGAAGAGGGGCAGGTCCACTGAGGGCAGGATGACCAAACCATGGGAGGTTACTGGTACGGGTGGCAGGCCACATCCTGCTTTGGGAGAACCTAACGACGCGGACATGGAGCATAAAAGGCTGCCAGGCCTCTGGAGGGCAGAGGTTTTGGTGTTTCAGTCAGCCGATTGGTATTTAGTTGACTGAATGATGTAGCATGTTTGTATGAGAAAGCTTCCTGGCAATAGTTATCACTCTCTTTAACTTAAAAACAACGACTATTAATCAACAGACTAGATAAGAGCAGAAAACAGAATAAACTTCTATCAATTGATGGTAATACTATATATAGCCAAGTATCAAACTTTATCAGATACTGCCTCACCAAAGAGAGGCTAACACTTTTTAATAGCAGAACATTAGCTTTTATTTATTGAACCAAAGTGAAAAATATTCGTAAGTGCAGCCAATTTTGACTGTTTTGAAAGACTCCCGACTTACTAGTTTTCTTGAGTGGAAAACCTTGAATTTTTTTTTTTACTAAAGTGGCAACCTTGTAATAACACTTGGCAATTGTCTAAGTCTCAACTGCGCTGCCCTTTAAAACTCGGAAAATAAACACACCATATTGAGTTAATGTGCTACAGAAAGGTTTTACCCCTTTAGTTAAACATTTTTAAGCCTATGGGCTCAAATGTGCTTCAATCTAGGGGAGTGAAATTCCTTGGCATTACCTTTACCGGCATGCTTTGGTGACCAAGTGCCATTTTTAAAAAAGTGCCAGCAGCGACAGGAGTTTGGCTAGTAAATCAGTAGCCACCAAAATGGTAAGGTGGTTCCAGATCTAACAGTATTTATACTTTGTAGGCTGGTTCTTAGTAAGTACTAACTATCTGTGCTCAATGAGAATGTTATACATTGAGGTCCAATTCAGATATATAAAGATCTTTGGCACAGAAGTGTTATGTTTGGGAGAAATAATGATTATTTGTGAGTTTTCTCATTGCTCTCTTGGAGTCAGATCATGAAAAGTAAGAAAATTTTCTGAGTTAGTACTTGGTCACGTCTCTCAAGTAATGAGATCTGTAGACAAACATCAAGGACTAAAGTTGCTATTTGTGACTCTTATTAAATTAAAAAATATAAATATTCACTATTTTTAGCATTCAAATAATTCAGTCTGTCTGTGGTGGCCTTTTTGTTTTGTAAAACATAAAATAAATCTACACCCTACACGAGCAGTGTCACACTACCTTTATCTTCCAGAGCGTGCGCCGAGTCCCCTGGAAGTTTGTTGAAGGGAGTGGATGCGAGCCGCGCAGCGGACGTAAAGTGTCCTGGACTCTTAGGACTGGGCGCCAGCGTCTTGGGGCAGCGGACACCCCACACCGTGGAGTCATCCCAGAGCTCTTCAGCAGGAGGGACTTCCTGCAATAAAAGATGAACCGAAAAAAAGCAGTCACCTCCCTGTGCCACCAACAAAATTGAACACTTTTTAAGATTCAGAAAAACGAGGAATCAAAGAGCAAAGAGGTGTAGCCCTGGCTAACACACAGCCAAGGATGTGTGGCTCTGATTTTCCCCCAGAGCTAGACTCTTCCTTTTCACACCCCAGTGGGCTCACACCACACACAGGGTCATATTTTTGTTTTTTCAATGTTTACACTTTAAAATTTGATAAGTCTAGATTTACATAGGAATTCCTCACACACCCATACCAAGTTTCTAACATTATCATTTTATAAAACCCTGGCGTATTTGTGAAAACTGATCAATACTATTAACTATAGACATTGTCTGGATTCCCCCATTCTCCTCCTCACGTTCTGTCTGTTTCCGGATTCAACCCAGACTGTCATGCTGCGTTTAGCTGACAGGTCTCCTTGTCCACCTTCAGTCTATGCCAGGCTACTGGTCTTTCCTAGGCTGTCTCGCACCTACACTTCTGAACACTGATCAAGTACAATGTAGAATGTCCCTCCAACTTAGGTTTATTGATACTTTCTTGGGATGAGACTCAGGCTACAAATTTTTGGGGAAGAACACCAGAGGTGAGTCACCCTTTCTCCTTATGTCATGTTAGAGGGTGCATGACATTAACAGCTTACCACTGGTGAGGTGTACCGGCCACTTGGTCAAGGTCATGTCTGCCAAGCTTCTCCACTGCAGGGACAGTGTTTCCCTTTCCCTACTCTACTTGTTAGAAGCAAGTCACTAAGTTCAGCCTATCCTCAAAGGAAGGTAAACTAAGCTCCGCATAGGATAAAGGAATATCAAAGATTTTGTGAGCAAAGGTTAAAACCACCACAGTGATTAATGATTTAGGTGAGGTAGGCTATATAAATATCCTGTTTCTTCTTCAAGTTTCTCTAGCTAATTGTAATATGCACCTGGGATTTTGCCTCTAGCAATTATTACTGTGGCTCTTATGGCCATTTTCTATTGCCACTCATTCCTTTTACTTTATTGGAGTCCCTCTATAAAGATGCTTCATCCTTTCTCCTGTATTTCATTTGGAAACAGTATGGGTATTTATTTCTTGGGTTACAATTTAATGCCAGCCTATTCTATTTATTTCCTTGTTCATGTTGTCCCAGGTATGGCCACTGGCTGCTCAGGTTGGCTCCCGTGTTCTCTTCCTGTACTCCATCTTTTTTTTTAAAGCACTTCGTTACTTTCTGACCCTTAAGATGCTCATTTGTATTTTCTAGCCCCAGCCTTAGAATCAGCTATTTCTCCAAAAAGCAAAAGTCAAGTTTTAGAGTCCATGACAACAGTACAAAAGTGCTAAGTCAGTTTGACCAAAGCTCTTCAGCTGCCCATAAAAATGCCACGCCTGGTTTTACATCTACTGCAGTCTTCATAAACTCTACCGCATCTGCTCCAGCACCGCAGGAAAAGCTGGCTGATGGTTTCTTTAGGTGAACATGGGATAAAGCAATTGGCTTATGCTTAGGGCCAGAATATATGGATAATTCACTGTGGGTTTTTTAGTCAAAGCACCTATAGCTGAATAGTTCAGTAAAATGCACCTATAACGTGATGCTACTATATTTGAAATTCAGCCTATTATTTTGGAAAACTTTAAGATCAAAAAGTCCATCAAAGCATTAGAGAACTGGGTGATAATTTAGCCAAAAGCATCCGCTGTGGGAGGAAAACCATGACCCAGGGTTTAGCAGAGCTGCTCAGCACCTCTCTGACATACAGGACAGAGAGTAGCCGGGGTGAGTGGAGAGAAGCGCGGCTTGGTAACACTCAGGGATGCAGTGGGAGCTGGATGGAGGCTGCACACGACGCTGTGGGCCAGCAACCAGGGGACGCCAGTCTGCTGAGGTGCCCGACAACAGACCATTCCAGTTTAGCTCTAACGGTCTGCTGCTGGCGTCACACACCAGATACATGAAACGTGTATTTCTCACGCCCCCACCCCAAGGGTCCTCTTGTCTAGAGGGCAGGCTCTTTGAGGGCAAGTATCATACCAAATTCCTTTTTTACTTTCTATAGCCATCCCAGTGCCAGGCACCATACTAGATACTCAAATAATTGTAGAATGATGTCCCCCAAAACCATGCCCTTCATATGACATTGTATTTTCAGCACAGTATTATATACACCATCTATTATCAAGCACAACTGCTTGGTAAAATGAGGGGAAAGGGTTGTAACACCCATTCCACAAATGACGCAGATTACTTACCTTCGGTTTTGGAGAAAATCTGCTTATAGAGCGTTCTCCAAAGGTCCTGGCCCCTGTGGGTTTACTTTTTGGCTGTGGTGATCTAAGAAAAGATTTGCAAAATCATAAATAGCAGAATATGCCAAGGAAAAGAAGGCTACCACTTGAGTGCTAGAGACATCTTCCAGTTACCCTATTTGTCATTTACATACCTAGTCCTTATGTGTGCAATAATTACAGCACAACTGAATGCAAATCAAATTCATGTGGCTATGTATGTAAGAGGAGAGCTGCTTACTTCACCGAGGGTGGGAAATGCAAAAGTTTCTATTATGCTGAGTTACACCTAAGTTTTAGGAACGAGAGTTAGGACTGAAGTTCAGGGAGGCCACGCCCTCGATTATCTACAGTGCCTGGTTTAGCTGTGGGAGTTCTCTCTGACAGTTAGCTGGTCAGGCTCCTCCTCCTTTCTGCCTCAGTGTAAATCCCTTCCATAGTGCCGTACCTTCAATCACACGGACACTTCTCTTTCCACAGGTTTTTAAACTATCAGTAGTGAAATTCCTGGAGCTACCCACTGTTATATAGCTTCCCTTGGCCTTAAAACTTATTCTCCCCGCAGCATGACCCCACGTAAGCCACCTCCTTTTCTACTTGATCAATCCTGCAGATAGAAATAGAGCACATGTAGATATCTGGATTGGTGAATCCATTCACATCTTGTAGAAGTCCAAACCCACAGAATCCCTCAGTTCTCTGAATATTTATTACTACATGCTTTCATTGTGGAAGGTCTGCTTTCTTTTGACCCCTTCATAGGACTGAGGATCTGGGGAACTGCAACAACAATCTCCTGGTCATGTGGTCAAAAGGCTTATCAGTGGCAGAGCTGACTGTGACACAGACCACCTGACTGGCAGGCCACTGTACCACCACTTCACTGCCTTGAGACATGGAGGAACCTGTCAAGCATTCCACACTGCTGTGACAATAGGTATCTCCTCTAGGGTGGTTTTAACTTGGTGTTTCTTTACCCATAATTTTCTTTGTTCCCATCTTCAAACACAGAAAAAGCAGATGACAAAGAAGAAATAATCTTATTGACTCCCCAAGCTCCAGAAGATCTTGTGTTTTCTGTAACACAGAAAAATAAAACAGCATTTAATTAGAGCATCAGGAGAAAAATATTATCCTTTATGCTAAACTTCAACTATAAATAAGAAAATGAAATAAAAGCTTACAGAAAATAGTAATAGCTTTTCAAATACTAGGTAATGCGACAGTCATTTTGTATCGAGATGAAGTAACTGGAGTCACAGGGGTTCTCACTCCAGCCTCCAGGTCTCGAGTTCCGCCACATATAAAACATGGTGTTCACCATGCTCCTGAAACATTGTTGCTGCCACCTGACTGAACAAAGCTCTCAGGGGCCGTTCCCTTCAAGGTAAGAATTAACCTTATAGCTTTTCATTTTAGATCCTCCCGAGTCTCACTGGATTTTATTTAGTTTTATTGTGATCTTTCTGGCTTCCCCAGGAACACCAACTACAGACATAAGCCGGCTGCTGGTCGCTGGCCTCCGGCACTCTGCCCCGCCATTCTTCTTCCAGGCAAGACTCAGGTCAGACTGGAAGTACTTAGCCCTTCCCAGCGGTTTCTATCCATGAGGATCTTGTCCTTCTTTGGCATTATTATTATTATTTCTTTTTTAAAAACAAACCAATTCTACGACATACATCAAGTACCTTGTCAAACCTCTGATTTTTTAATTTCACACATTCTCTACCCATATGTGGCAAACTAATCAAGGTGGGGCCAATTCTTGTACAACCCTTGATATCTCCTGTGACAACCATCCACAATGCTATGCACTCAGTAGCTTTTAAGCAAATCGTTATTACTTTGAAACTGGGCTTCAAATGCATCTTCATTCTGATCTAGAGATGGCCACTGGTCTTTGTCGTCAGAAACATCAGGAAGCGTAGGAGCCTGGAACATATTCATGATGAAACCTGGAGAGCAGAAAGAATGGCTGTAAGCAGGCCTGCAAAGACCTTTCAGTGATTGTCGTCAGAGGCTACACGTCCAACCAAAGGCTTTACCTAAGGCTTCTTTTGTGTGCACGGTGGGTGACGGCTGCGCTTTGGATGGTGTTGCCTGAACCATTCCCAGCGATGTGTTTGGAGTTGTGTGAGAAGAAGTTGTGTTAAAAACCTTATGTGTTTCACATCCTATTAAAGAAATGGGGACAAAATGCACTATCAGCAGGGAAATCAGAATGATTTAAAACGTACACAATAGAAGAAACTTAATGCAATTAAAATATTTATTATTGTTGATGATCATCACTAAGGATTTCCATTATTATAGTACTTTCATTTTTATCTTTATGATCCCATGAGGTACGTAAGCCAAGAATTATCCTTTTACAGAAAAGGAGAGCTTGACGAGAAAACGGGTTTGGTCTAAAATCCTATCAAATTGCCAGTCGTCATAATAAATCCTTAGTTCTACCATATCCCAAGAAATACATGTTAATAGTTCCATTTTAAATGTTCAGAACTCAGCTGGAGTCCAGGCCCTGCACACACGGGCCCTGCTGGCCCAGAACTCACCCCCTCCTCCTGTGCTTACTCCAGCCCCCTTGGCCTCTACTGTGCTTAGATATGCTGGGGACATTCCTACCTGGGGCTTCTGCATGAGCCTGCAACAGGTTTTCCAAGCTGTCCACATGAACAGCCCCCTGCTGCAGGCCTTGACCCAAGTATTACTTTCTTTCTAGGCATCTTCCCTGGTGACCTCTATAGTTTCAATTCACCTCTCCAACAGCAACATTTCCTTTCCCTTCCACACAGGTGGGCTTTGTCTTTTCTGTTCATGATTGCACCCCTAACTCCCTACACCAGGGCCAGGCACACAGAGAATGCTCAGGAAGTCTGGGTCCAATGCAGGGGTCTCTAGCTATTTTGAGAAGCTCTGCTTCCACAGAGTTGTCATGGGAAAAAAGGTTGGTCACGTGACATTTTCTGTGGAGTGGATGTGTAAACCACGTGTCTTATTCATCAAACTTACCTTCACTGCAAACGCCCCTAGCTAAGCAGTGCCAGACCGAAGTGCAGCACTCCTACTTAAACTTCCAATCATCTTTCCCACCTCATGACATACTAAAGATGACTACTGTTTTAGATAAATCTGAGAAATTTAATAGTCAAGTTTCCAAAAGATTCTAACTAATAAGATGTGACTAAAAGGTAGATCTCTACCTCTACTTGAGATGATGCAGGGTTCATCTGACCCCTACATTCTACCAGGAAAGCTTACACTCAACTTCATCACACTCTGAAGGCTTCATGACCCACGGCCACCTCACAGGCTTCGGAGCGACCTGGAGAAGTCTAGGCAGACAAGTCAGAAACAAATGTACGGTAACTACACGTTACCTTCTCTTATCTCCGCTCTGTTCTGCGGCTGGACCTCCTGAGCACTTGCCGTCACACATCTGTAAGACAAAACTCTTGAGACACACTAACTCTCAAGAAAGAACTGCAAAAAATGTCAGCAATTGCAAGCCTACTATTAAAATACAGATGGAACCGCTTAGGTCTATAGTATAAGTAAATGAAATGTTCGTTTTATTTTTTCTTTCATTTCCTTTCAAGGAAAAGAATTCTTACAGATATAGACCAGACAACTAATGTTTACTTGACACAGTGATTATGTATTTTAACATCATGCTAATCATTCCTTTATGTGGCACGGCAAGATACTAGCTCCCTAACTGAAATGGTCCCATTTGCACACAGGCTACAGGGCCAGCAGGCAGCTCTCCAGAGTCTGGTAAGGGAAAGCTTGGCTGGGCCTCAGCTGCATGGCCACCACTCATCATGAGCCAGCAGGCATAGTGCATTGCTCTTCAGACTTCAAAAGTTACCAAGAAAGAAAAGACATGGCACAGAAGACACTTATATCAATTTGTTTTCAATGCGATTGTGATAGTGGACTTCATCTATTTAACACTGCTAGAATTCTCTGAATGGACCCTGTCAAGATGTAAAATAAAATGTACTGCACTTTTAATCTTACAAATCCCCATTAAATGGTGATAAAAAAACAAAGCATAAGTTTTACATGAGATTCCAGAGAAAGGTGTCCTTTCTCTGCCATAGTAAGCTGTCCAGGCTGCTTGGAATGCCAAGGGGTTCCATTCAGTACCTTGCCTGGGTCAGGGTCAATCCGAAGTACTTCTGACGAGATCTAAATGTTTACTAAAGAGTTTCACAATTTTATAAGGGCAGGACCTCCGGCTGGCACCACCTCACTACTCCATCTCGGTACGGCACCTGGGCACACAGCACCTGCACGGGGCCCAACACTGCTGCCGTTCGTACCGACTTGCAGTCACGTAAACTGACGTGAATGACCAACGGAATCACGGCTCCCACACCACAGTCCTCTTCCCACACACGTGGCAAATACAGGACCCAGGCCTGAATTCTTATCTTAATGTGAGTGCAAAAGCATGACGGTTTTAAATCTTATTTTCAGGAGAAATCATTGATCAAAGTTAATCTTGGACATGGAGGGGAACCAGTACTTCGAACCATAATCTGTGTTAGGTGGTTTAGCACAAGGGGAGCATGTGAAACACACTGTAACTTTTAATTTTTTCTAATGGATCCATAACATTGTTTTATGTTTAGAAAGAGAGAGGAAGAGAAGCTGAAGATAAAAATTTAAGCAAAATAAGTGATGTGACACTGTACTTTAGAAATCTAGGAAAATCCCTCAAAATTGGGGAAACCTCTGCAGCGATGTGTAGATATTGTGTAATGGGAATTAATCTCCAACCACTCCCGGGGGCGGGGACAGAAGGAAGAGATGAGAAGAACACATGTCAAGGGACTGTAATGAATTGTAACAATCCCTTCATTCAGTCAGAGCCAGTAAGCAAAGGCGGTTTCGGTTTAACGGATGTATATGTTTCTGTTATGAAAAGATACTTGAATTTCAGTGTATGGAAAATTTTAATTCAAGAGGAATTATGAAGTAAACAAAAGATATAAGCAAATCCAGAAGATTTGGAGTCCAAGTTCTGAGAACTTGGTTTAAAAACAGGAACCACCTGTCCTTTACATCTTGCTCCTGATTTTGCAAACTAGGTAAGAAACAGACATGATGTTCAGCTCACCTGGCATCTTTCCCAGCAACTGAAAACATGGAGTCTGTCACTGGCTGGGCTGTCAAAGGAACAGGAGGAGCTACATTCTGGTTGATAGCTGGGGACACCAAAGCAGCAGTGACAGCACTGGCTTCAGGAGGAACTGCAGGAGGTGCCTGTCTGGGTTTCGCTCCCATGCGCTCTGAGGTCTCCTGAGTTACGGCTGGCAGAGATGGAGTGCTCAGTTCCTGCTGGGAGCCTACACTTGGCTCCATGCATGCTGCTTTAACCTTTCAGTTTAAGCAAACAAAAGCAAAGCCATGAAGTTCAGAACCTTAGTAATAGGTGTTACAGCTTTTCAAATACTCACATCTTTCTTCAGTAGATTCCATTACCCTTGAGGCATTGTGGAATGAACAGTCGACAATAACAGGAAGGACCACACAAGAGATGCTTCTGTAGTTCAACCACAGACACAACTGGAATATAAAACTTCAAACCACTGAAATAACCCATACTACGATTTTATTAGTATTTAAGAACTGTCTTATTTCTCTTCACTTAATTTTGAGAAAAGACAAGTCAATTTATCAAATGCTCATAATGATGTTCCTTCCATTCAAGTGAACTTGGTAGCTATTTTCTCTTTAATGAATAGGAAGCATAAGCTACAATTATAACTGCCACACAAGCATGGCTTACATAAGACGGGTAACAAAATCTTCACTTAAAATCTTTGCTTTCCTACTCAATGCAGATTGTAATTGTATTCTCTTATGTTACCAAATTAAAAGACAGGTAATTCTTTACCATATAAAAGTATTCTTACACATTGTTAAGAAAAACAGAGATATCTAGGGGAAAGATAGTTATTTTGCAAACAAAAGGACAAAATGTAAAGAGTTCATACTCATGGCTTCTGGTCAAGGTGGCAGAATAAGTAAATACTGTCTGACCTCCTCCCTTGACCACATTGAAATCACAATTAAATTACAGAACCACCCTTGAGAACTATCCGAAGACTGAACAGAAGTCCTGTGACTAAGGAAGGGTATAAAGAAACCATCTAGAGACTGGTAGGAGGGGCAGAGACACAAAGTGGGCTGCCCCCACACTCACGGGTGGTAGTTAAGAATCAGGAGTGGTATCTTGGCTCAGGTCCTCCCTGAGGAGAGATGGGTCCCAATCCTACACCAGGCTCTCCGTCCCAGAGCACCGTGCCAGGAAGTACAAATAAGAAGGGGCTCTGTCTCTCTTAAAGGTGTCCTCTTAAAGGGTCTGAGCGCAAACTCCCTGCAAACACTCACCCTAAACTCCAGAGAAGAGGCAGCAGCTCAAAAAGTGATGGACATACTGGGAAGAACTGAATTATCTGGCTCAAGGGGAGAGCTGAAGGGACAGCTATATCCCAGAAAAAAGTGCTAGCAGGAGTTAGAACTTCTTTGTCTCTTTGATTTGCCCTCCCCCTGCACAGCCTATAAGCACAGGTTGGGTCCAAATCTGAGCTCTCCACTAACCTGGCTAACACAACACTTGCCCCACTGTGGTGACCTCACCCTATCAGACTCGCAAATTGACTGAACCTCTTTGACTGGCCTCCACTTGCCCTGTTCCTCTTGCTAATTGGCCCCTAGCAGCCTGGGCTCTCAGTATAACCACTCTAAGGTGCCTCCAAGCCCAGCAGAGACAGCTACCAATTGAAGACCACTTTGTAGCTCCTACCAGGTGGCCTGGGCTGGACACACGCAGCAGTTGACTTTGGCCTGCACTGGAGATACTCCCAAGAACCTCCAGAACAAACACACCTAGTGGTGGACTTCAGAGCGCACCAGAGCACCACCCTATTACCCTCACAAACAACACATCCAAAGGGTGGACTGGTAGGCGCCAGAGCTGAGCTAAAGCAAATCTTGCTCTGCGGGTTCAGCCCCTGCACAAAAGCTTGTCCACTGTAGTGTCATGGCAAGTCCTCACAGCAAATCAGCCTGAAGGTCAATCCCTCCCACTGAAGTGCCAACAGCAATCAAGGCTCAGCTACAACAGGAGGGCACCAAATCTCACACAAGGGATACCCGTAGAGCACCTAGCTCAGGCGAACAGGGAGACTGCTCCACTGGGCCCCACAGGACCCCCACTATATAAGGTCACTCTGCCAAGACTGGGAGACATAACAGATACACCTAATACATAGAAACAAACACAGGGAGGTAGCCACAATAAGACAAACATTTCCCAAATGAAAGAACAGGGCAAAACTCTGGAAAAAGAACTAAACAAAATAGAGACAAACTATCTATCAGATTCAGAGTTTAAAACACTTTGTTATAAACATTCTCAATGAACTTAGGGGAAGAATAGATGGTATCAGTGACAACTTCAACAAAGAGATAGTAAGTATAAAAATGGAGCGAGGAAACATAAAAAAGAACCAGTCAGAAATGAATAACTAAAATGAAGCATACACCAGATGGAATCAACAGCAGATTAGATGAAGCAAGCAATCAAATCAGTGATTTGGAAGACAAGGTAGCGTAAAACACACAACTGGAACAAAATAAAGTAAAAAATTTAAATGAGGATAGCTTAAGGGACCTCCGGAACAATACCAAGAGTACCAACATTCGCATCGTAGGAATAACAGAAGAAGAAGAGAGGGAACAAAAGATTGAGAATTTTTGTGAAAAAATAATAATGGACAGACAACTTCCCTAAACCGGTGAAGAAAATAGACATACAAATCCAGGAAGCACAGAGACTCCCAAACAAGATGAATTCAGAAAGGCCCACACCAAGACACATCATAATCAAAACTGGTGCAGCCACTGTGGAAAACAGTATGGAATTTCCAAAAATTAAAAATGGAACTGCCTTTTGACCTCAGCAATTCCACTTCTAGGATTATATCCTAAGAACCCTGAAACACCAATCCAAAAGAACCTGTGCACCTCAATGTTCATAGCATCACAATTTACAATAGCCAGGTGCTGGAAGCAACCTAAGTGCCCATTGGTCAATGAGTGGCTAAAAAAAATCTATGGTACATTTACACAATGGAACGCTACGCAGCAGAAAGAAAGAAGGAATTCCTACCTTTCGCGACAGCATGGGTAGAACTGGAGAGCATTATGCTAAGTGAAATAGGCCAGGCAGTGAAAGACAAATACCATATGATCTCACCTATAACTGGAACCTAATCAACAAAACAAACAAGCAAGAAAAATATAACCAGAGACATTGAAATAAAGAACAAACTGACAATAACCAGAGGGGAGGAGGGAGAGGGGTAATGGGGGAAAATAGAGGAAGGTCCATCGAGGAACATGTATAAAGGACACATGAACAAAGCCAAAGGAGGTAGGTTCGTGAGTGGAGGTGGAGTAGGGGGCCGAGGTGGGGTGAAAAATGGAGACAACTGTACTTGAACAACAATTAAAAAAAAAAAAAAAAGACAAAAGAGAGAATCTTAAAAACATCAAGAGAAAAGCAGTTACTGAGCAACTGATTTCTCAAAACAAACTTTGCAGGCCAGAGGGACTGGCACAAACTAGTCAAAGTCATGAAAAGCAAGGACCTATAGCCAAGATACTTTAACCAGCAAAGCTATCATTTATATTTGAAGGAGAAATACAGAGCATCACACACAAGAAAGAAATGAAGGAGTTCATTACTACTAAATCAGTATTATAAGAAATGTTAAGGGGACTTCATCAGGAAAGAAAAAAAATAAAAAATATGAATAAGAAAATATCATAAAGAAAAAAAAATCTCACTGACAAAGGTAAATACATAATAAAAGCAGTGGATCAACCAAGATTAAAGATAGAACAAAGTTTAAAAGGCAAAAGGAGGAATATCATGCATAATTACAACAGTAAATTAAGGTACACAAATAAGCACACATATGCAAAAGTAAAAAATACCAACAGAAACAGAAACATGGGGGGTGGGGTGGGTGGGTGAAAACGATAGTGAGCGTGGGGAGGAGGTCCCTGAGTGGGGCGACGGGAGATTAAGAAAGACGTAACACAAAGACAGTTTAAGGAAAAGCGGGGCCAGGTGAGGCACTGTCCTCTGATGGAGAGACAATGACCCTGACCATGGTCTCCGAGTTCGTTTTATAGGGTTGGTGAGATAGAGCTCAAGGACGTTTTGCAGACTCGGGGAAAAACTGCAGGCAAAGACTTCCGTGACCAGGCTGTCCAAATGACAAAAGCTCGTCTGCAAAGGTTACAGTCTCAGTCAGCTGAAGCTTTCGGTTAACTCTCTCCTTCTTAACCCCTGCGGTTCCGGCTGTTGTCGCTGCCAGCTTGGATCTGCCCTGCAGATGCAAGCAGTCAAGTGCGGCCTTGCCAAGCACTCAGCCTTAGCTTTGACACCAGCCCTCACCGTCCCCACAGACTGTAGAATGTGTTCATACCTCCGTGACCATCAACTTAGAATAGGCTGCTATAAACATAGCTTGGCATATATATATGAAGTGCACCATAACCACAAACCAACAATCTACATGTGATAAATAAGAAAGAAGGACAAAGGAATCTAAACACAACATTACAGAAAGTCATCAACATCTAAAAGAACAAGAGAATAAGAAAAAAATAGAAAACTACAAAAACAATCAGAAAACAGTAAAACGGAAATAACTACATATCTATCAAGAATTACTTTAAATGTAAATAGATTAAATGCTCGAATCCAAAGACAAATAGATAAAGAAGATATGGTACATATATACATGGAATACTACTCAGTCAAAAGAAGAATAAAATCTTACCACTTGCAACA
Source organism: Macrotus californicus (assembly GCA_007922815.1). NCBI lineage: Eukaryota > Metazoa > Chordata > Mammalia > Chiroptera > Phyllostomidae > Macrotus > Macrotus californicus. The sequence goes on from VMDR010006717.1 coordinate 20,850, forward strand.
ACATAGATAGATCTACAGGATATTATGCTAAGGGAAACAAGACAGAGAAAGACAAATCCCCTGTGATTTCACTTATATGTGGAATCTAAAAAACCAAGTAAACACAACAGGAACAGACTTAGGTACAGAGAACACTTTGATGGCTGCCAGATGGGAGGGGGTTTGGAGGCTGGGTGAAAACAGTAAGGGATGAAGAAGTACAAACTGGCAGTTACAGAAGAGTCAAAGGGATGTAAAGTACAGCACAGTGAATATAAACAGTAATATTTTAATAACTATAAATGGTACCACATGGGTACCAGACTTAACTGGGATATCATTTTGTTAGTTATATAAATGTATAACCACTATGCTGTATATCTGAAACTAATATAATTATGAATGTCAACTGTAAATGAAAAATAAAAATAATTTTTAATCAAGAAAAAAAAACTACAAATATTTACTATCTCACAGTTCGAACTCACTAATCATGACTAGTTCATGCTCACAAGTCAACAGAATAGTTTAAAATGAACTATATCATATTCTCATCTACCAAATTAGTAAAGATTAAAAATAATCATAATATTCAATTCTGAAAAAAATATTTGGAAAAAATAGACTTTCTCAGATATCAAAACATACAACAAAGCCATGGTTAATACCTAACATGGAATAATCAGGAAGAAAGCTATTGCCCAAAACCAAGGTACAGATATCTTAACTCCACAGGAAAGGCTAAGCTGGTCAATGAATCAGTTACGGGCAAATGACAGTCCATTTGGAAAACACATCCTATGCTACCCACACACAAAAATAGGTTCCACGAAGGGAGGCTTCAAACAGTGGCTTAAACACGTGTGTTATTATTTACACCCTCCCAAATCCTCACCAACATGACAGTAAAGGAATGCTAACATTTAAAACAGCAGGTTAGGGAGGCTAATCTTGGGAGAAGTTCAGAAATTTAGACATCTCTCAGAACGGAAGTGAAGGTGAGTCGGGAATGGGAACAAGGCGATAGTTTAAAACACAGACCCTGAAACCCACTATTGCAGGGGCATGTCCCACCTGGAAGTAGACTGAGTTTCCTTTCTGGAGAAATGGAATCCAAGAGCTTATGATGCTAGGGACCACACTAGGACGTAAAGATCGAGAGGCCTGCTTCCTGGACAGCACAGACCTCCAGTCCCTTCGTTTGGCTCCCAGTGCTAGCAGCCCAAGAATACATTCTAAATTCAAATGATTCTGCTCTCAGGAATCTGTGTGCTAAAGAAAACAGATGCCTCCCAGTGAAGCCTACCAGTCAACAAGGCCCCTGAGGCATCTAGGACTTCTCATTCAGCCTCTTCAGGTTTGCTTCTGGATGAGTAGATAGTAAAGATCATCAGATGTGCTAGGATGATAAGCTTTCAATAAGAAGGACAAAGACAAAAAACAAGTAAATGACACACACAAATGAAAAATAAAGGATAAAATGACCTAAGAAATAAAAGAACTTAAGTGAAAGAAATCTCACAGAAGTTAGGAATGAAAAGTACAAAGATAGAAAACAGGAGGAAAAAAGTTAAGAATCCCACTTCTGGGAATATATCCCAAGAAACTCAGAACACTCATTCGAAAGAACATAAGCACCTCTATACTCATTGCAGTGTTATTTGTAATTGCCAAGATATGGAAGCAGCCCAATTGTCCGTTAGTAGATGAGTGACTAAAACACCCACGGGACATTTACACAATGGAATATTACTCAGCCAGAAAAAAAGAAACTCTTACCCTTTGTGACAGCACAGATGGACCTGGAGAACACTAAGCTAAGTGAAATAAACCAGTCAGAGAAAGACAAACACCATATGGTTTCACTTACATGTGGAATCTGATGAACAAACTGAACTAACAAGCAAAACAGAAACAGATTCATGGATAGAGAGCAGGATGACAATTATTAGGGAGGGGGGAGGTGAGGGGGTGGAGGGATCAAGCAAAAAGGAAAAATGACTCATGGACACGGACAACAGTGTGGTGATTGCAAGGGGGTGAAGAGGGTTAAACGGTAATAAACGAATACAATAAAAATGCTTAAAAAAGAAAAAGAATATTAGAGGATCAGTTGGGATAGCCTACTATCAAATACGATGATAAAAAACAAGAACAGAGAATGTATGCGGGGAAGAAGTATTAAAAAAAGAAGAAAATTCCACAAAAGTACAGGATGACTATGTTCACATATTGAATGTAATGGGCAGAAAAGTATAATGATTGGAAAGCACACCATCACTGTATGTCACCACACTGGAGAAACACAACCCCACACAATGTCAGAGAACAGAGGCACGTTTGAGGAACCAGAATGAACACAACTCCAAGCTTCTCAACAGCGATAGGGAAGCCCAAAGACAGGGAGAGTGCCTCCTAGAAATATGAGGGAATATGATAATTTACCTTCCAGAGCATCATGCTCAGCCAAATTATCACCCAAGGGTGAAGATAAAGATGCTTTCCCATGTGAGAGAGATCTTTCAAAATTAACCCTCAGGTATGCTTGTCTACAAAAAACTCTTGGAGACTGTGTGCCACCAAAACGGAGATGTTAAGGAGCAGTGAAGACAAGGGACCAGAACACAAACGGATGCACCACAGAAAAGGAGCAAGGGGAGGACAGCTGCCCCAGGCCAGCCTGGAGGACGAAGAGAGAAAGCTCTAGGGGATACGCAGCCAAGAAAAGTAAAACCAAGTGTATCTGACGCATGTGAACATAAGGAGCATCTGAACATAACTGAACAATTTCTTCAGAGAGTGTGGGGATGGACATAACTGGTAAGTACCAAGAAAACGTAGCCAAAGAAAACGAGGCAATTCTTTTAATAAATCATGCAAAAAAGGAAATCCAAATAAGAAAAAAAACACAATCCAACAGAAACATAAATATGGAAATACAGGGTGTGGCAAAAGTAGGTTTACAGTTTTTCAGTGTGTGAAAGTTTATTCTTGTATTATTATTATTTGTGTTATTTGCCATATGAACCTACTTTTTTAAAAGAAGATTTTATTTATTTATTTATTTTTAGAAAGGGGAAGGGAGGAAGAAGGAGGGAGGGAAACATCAATGTGTGGTTGCCTCTCGAGCATCTGCTCCTGGAGACCTGGCCCACAACCCAGGCATGTGCCCTGACTGGGAATCGAACCGTGACCCTTTGGTTCACAGGCCAGCACTCAATCCACTGAGCCACACCAGCCAGGGCCCACATGAACCTACTTTTGCCCCACCCTATACATAAACATAAATATATAAACATGTACATACACATTTAACATGAGAATTAACTAAAAAATAGGGCCTAGAAAGGAGCAAATCAAAATGGCATGGGAAGCATCAATGAAGAGCACACACACCTCAGGACTTTCCTGAAGAGCAGGCAGGCTCTCCTGGGATGTCTCCATTACTTGATGCAACTTCCTATAAAGTTCATCCATTTTCTCTTTCAATTGTTGTTCTTCAAAAGCATTTGCTTCTTTTCTTTTCATATAATTTCTGTCTTCATTTACTTTAGGAAAGATAAAAAATAATTTACATGCAAAGTTTAAATTCAAGCCATAGGACTGCAATTTTTTACTAGTCTTTTCCGTATGCATTAAATTATCAAAAATGAAACATGTACTCCTTTATTTTGCTAGCTATTTATTTAAATTAAGGTACAAATGACATATAACTATTAGTTGCAGGTGTACAACATGATTCTATATTTACATACGTTGTGAAATGATCACAAGTGCAGTTAACATGTCACCATATACGGTTAGAAAAACATTTTCTTTCCTTGTGATGAGGGCTTGTATTGCAAACATGCAAGTTTATTAACTATAGTCACCATGCTGTACATTATGCTCATTACTTATTTTGTAACTCAAAGTTTGTACCTTTTCGCTCCCTTTACCCATTTTACCCACCCCCCACCCCTGAAACCACCAATCTGCTGTTTGCATCCTTAAGGTTGGTTTCTTTTAATTCTGCATAGAAGTGACATCATACAAATGGCAAGATTACATTCTTTTTCATGGTCAAATAATATTCTAGGGTGCATACATCTGTAGATGTATCAATCGGAATTTCTTTACCCATTCTTGCACTGACGAACCCTTAAGATCGTTTCCGTATTATTATTGGGTATTATAAATACTGCTGTAATAAACATGGGGGGCACATATCTTTTTGAGCTAGTGTTTTCATTATTGCATAGTGTTTTGTATATTGATTCTGTATCCGCCACTCTCTTGATTGTATTAACTCTAACACTTTTTTGATGTTTTTCCATATACACATCATATCATCTGCAAATAGTGAGTTTTACTTTTTTCAATTTGGATGCCTTTTGTTTTTCCTGTTCTATTGCTCTACCTAGGACTTCCCGCACTATGTTGAATAACAGTGGTGAGAGTGGGCATCCTTGTTCCTGATCTTAGAAGAAAACTGTCAGTTTTTCACCACTGAGTGTGCTAGTTGTGGTCTTTATTATGTTGAGGTACATTCCCTCTATACCCACTTTGTTGAAATTTTTTATCCTAAGTGGATGTTAAGTTTTGTCAAATAGTTTTTTTTAATCTGTTGAGATCATGTGATATTTGTCCTTCAATTCATTAAGTAATATGTCATGTTGATTAATTGGTGGGTGTTGAACCACCCCTGTATTGCTGGAAAGAGTCCCACTGCAGGAGCCTTTGAATATACTATTCAATTTAGTAGGCTAACATTTTGTTGAGGGTGTCTGTATCTGTGTTCATCAGACGTGTTGGCCTGCGATTCTTTTTTAAACCCTCACCTAAGGATATGTTCATTGATTTTAGAGAGAGAAACATCGATCAGAGTTGCCTCTTGTACATACCCCGACTGGGGATTGAACCCACAACCTAGGTATGTGTCCTGACCGGGAATCAAATCGGCAACCTTTTGGTAAAAGGGACGATACTCCAACCAAGTGAGCCGCCTGACCAGGGCTTGCCCTGTGATTCTTTTGTGATTTTCTTGTCTGGTTTTGGTATCAGAGTCATGCTGACCTCATAATAAGAGTGTGAAAGTGTTCCCTCCTCTTCTGTTTTGTAGAAGGGCTCGAGAAGATTTGGTGTTAACTGTTTTGTGAATGCTTGGTAGAAGCCACCAGTGAGGTTTGATAGAATTCACCTTTTAATTATAATTTCATCTGTCACTGGCATGGTTACTCTTAAGTCCAGGGCACGTAGGCCCTGGCCAAGTAGGTCAGTCGGTTAGAGCACTGTCCCGATACACCAAGACCGAGGGTTCAAGTCCACGGTGAGGACACATACAAGAATCAACTGATGAAGACGTAAGTAAGTGGAACAACAAAACTCATTTTTTCTGTCTCTCTCTAAAAATCAGTAAGTTTAGAAAAAATTAAGTTCAGGGCATGTAAATTATAAAAATTTTACATGTTAATCAACAGTATCTGGTAATAGCGCAGTATGATACTAAACACTTCTTAAACAGACATACATGACTAGAAATCATTAGAAAATAGAATAGTTTTTAAAAGATAGAAATCTTTAGGTGCTTTCTCAGAAATAAAACTAAAGTGCCCTAGAGAATCAGTACGTGGAACACATCCCAGGTAGTCCCACTTCTAACGGCTGGTTAACACAGCCACATCACATACAAAGCAAACCGTCCAGCCATGGCTTTAGGTCACGCTCATGTGTGAGAGAAATGCACCTGTGCATGAAACCAAACGGGCCCCCCAGGAGTACTAGCTGACTGTTCTCTCAGGTGTCGACCAAATAACTAAGGAACAAAGAAGAAAGTCTGACAGGGTGACTGCAGCACAAACAACCGAGACGGTGTAAGTCCTGAGTAGAGCAAAGTCTCATTTTCCTCTGAAGTCCCCGTCACTACAGCAGGAAAAATGCAAACGTTGGCGTTCACATTCAGTTCTCCCAGGGTGGAAGCCCTGGCCCACTCCATCGCCATAAATACATAACTATGGCACTTTATCAAAGGACTCCTTCTAAAAGTCTTTTTTGTAGCAATTGCAGATCTTGAAAAATCTCTTCTCAACTCCAAATCCTAACTTAATCCTTTCACAGTACAAATAACTGATCCAGCAATTTAGAGTTGCTACATACAGAAGTTCAAATTCATTCAGGTCAGTTTACAAGTTTTAAAATACCTATTTCACTAAAAGCTAAAACAACACACTGGGATGGATATCTACTTTGGCGCTGTTTTACCTCCAGGCCTAGACAACTAAGTTGCCATGCACTGAACAAAGATTCTAGGCTTCTGCTAAGATGAGCTGGAGACGCTTTTTGCAGATTCTTTCAGCACAGTCAATTATCTATTTAAAAATGTTAGTGACTTAGAAATGAAGATTATTTTAGTGACATAAGAATAACTCAAATGAGACCACAGTACCCCACTGCTCATGCTTTCTCCGTTGATTATACTTCTGGGCTCTCAGCTCTTCAAAGGAGAATTCTGACTCTCCACAAATAAGCTTCTCCTTGCAGTACATGACAACCTGCTGAACGTCAGCTCTGGCTGCCAGAGAGGGCTGTGCAGAGTATCCTGATTTAGAAATCATGATCACCCTTTGTTCCCTAAAATGGGGAAAATTGTATTATTTACAACACTGTACAAGAGCAACTCTTGATGTAAACTAAGGAACAGATTAATGTACTTGCATATTTAAGTCTTTATCACACTCTGAAGATGTTACTTTAGAAACTTCTGAACCCTAAAAAGACAAAAAAGGAAATATAAGCACTCACTTATCTGAAAAAACCACTATCATCCAAGTTATTTCACAAAACAATATGAAAACTCTTAAAGGGCCTCTCCATCATTGAACAAACTACTTATGTTCTTTTAAATAATAATTAATACCTGAAGCTTTACTTGGCATTACTAATCTTATAACTTTTGCAATTACAAAGTCCAACAGAGCCTTGACCAGCGTGGCTCAGTGGTTGAGCATTGTTCCGCAAAGTGAAGGGTTGCCAGGTCAATTCCCAGCCAGGACACATGCCTGGGTTGTGGGTTCATTCCCCAGGCAGGGAGCACATGAGAGGCAAGCAATTCGTGTTTCTCTTTCACATCAATGTTTCTCTCTCCCTTCCCCTCACCCCCCAAAAAAATAGAATCTTAAAAAAAAATCCAAGAGAAAGTGATTTTAAAAATTTCCACTTGGTAGTAGAGAAGGGCAGGCACTTATTTCCCTCGATCCGGAGTCTAGGAGTTGGGCCACAGTGCCTAAGTGTTATGGGATTAACATTCTAAAATGCGACATTAAAAAAAATCATTAAGAGTTTCTTCTGGTACTACTCTGTCCACAGTGCCAGCATCTGTTCACTAAACAAGAATTTACTGAACACCTCACACATGCCATGTGCTGACCTAGGGCCTGGGAACGGGACCCTAAACAAGGCCCACTACTGCTGTCTAAAAACTCAGTAGGGTCCGAGTTCAGGGGAAGTGGTGGTGGTATAAAGGTACTAAATGGTAACAAAAGGAAAGAAATACAGTAAACAATAAATTAAAAAAATAAAATAAATATAAACCCAGAGGGCAATAGGAAGCAATGAGGCTGGCACACATTGTAGGATATAAATTGGAAAAGTTTGAGGATCTATCAAAATTAGAAATTCACATTCTACTCTTAGGAATGTGTTACATTAATAAAACTTGTCCATGTGGATTAAGAAGACCCATTTCCATTGGATTTAGCTTAAAGGGGGTCCCAGCAAAGTCTCAAAGAGCAGTTGTACCAGGAAAGATGCTGAGAAACAAGGCAAAGGGAAGATAAGCATTTTTACACATCAATGAGCCATCAGGGCAAGAGAGATCTTGACAGGGCAAAAGTCTTGAAGAGGATAAAAGAGAAGTTCAGGTGGACAGCCGCCTTTCTCCATTGAGATGGCAGGAAAGGGTGCAGTTACATTTATGGGCTGGTGGCAAAAAATTGATAGATGTCTGATGGCTTTTGCTGTTCTCACTGAAACAGTATTTTTGCCAGCTCCTGAGGGAGAGGTTAATGTCATGTCCCAAGTCGCAAATTTGAAGAATACGAACAGAAGTTTAAATTCACTATAATTTGGCATTAGAGAGTAAAATGGGAAACATAAGAGACACACATAAGACATAAAGAGTGACTGAGAAGCTGGAAATATTGCCTAGACTAGTACAGCCTGGGCTGAGGCTCCAGACACCAATGTTTGAAGCTGAGTTTTTAAAGCAGGGCTCAGGAGCCTCCAGGTGGGTGTGGTCCAGGGTAGGGGTTCCTGGGCCTCTGAGAAAAAGGCCAGCAAAATGAGAGAGAAGCTGCTGGAGGGCCTCTGAGCTTACGGACACAGGAGGCTGCACAGTGGGGGTCCCTCGGTCAGATAAACTAGGACAATGTGGTCAGTCAGTAAGCTACTTAAATCTGGCATTGTAGGTGAGCAGTGGTAGAGGAGGACAGGCCAGAACGTTGCCGTAGGCACAGGCAGACGACATGGAAGCTAGCTAGAGTCACAAGATGTGAAAGGCGTAGGTGACTGTTCAATACCATTCCCAGTTTGTACAAATGTTATTATTACCTGATTCTTAGAAATACAGGCTGCGTTATTTCCTGCATTCAATTTCGATGTCATCAAAACCTGAGCATTATGCAGAGGTCCTAAGGTTCTAGCTATGGGACAGTCGGGGGTGGAGGATAAAGAAATAAAGAGACATAGGGGTGAAACCCATATTAAAAATTATTACGAACACATTTCCCCGATCTCTAATAAGTAGCATTATGAAATAAATCAGCTCATTCAACAATGTCTCACAAAGTGGAACTAAAAGACTTTTTAGATAAGAAATTGATTACATTTCTCTTAAAGATTCATTAAACCCATTTGATTCAATTCAAAACAGACTCTAGAGTAAGTACTGTCCTCAATTTGGGGCAACTTAATTTTTTTTTTAAATACTAAGAATACAATGAAATCACCAAGTTTTGATTGTGGGTTTGCTCTTTTAAAGTACCAAGACAGAGTCCCTGATCTCCAGGGCTGTTTAGTGGGCCTTACTATGATCAGAATACCTTCCCCATCATCTAAGACAACACAGTCAATAAAACTGGATACATTTGTTTAAGGGAGGGAAAAAAGCAGTGCAAATAAGAGACGAAATTACCAACAATTCAGACACATTAGAAAGCATTATTCTACCTTGAGCTGGCAAATGGGTTCTGGTGACACGTGTCTGAAATAACCTAAATGACAGTAGAGAGGCATCAATCATCAATGTAAATTATAAACTTTAGTTTAATACATATTTTCAAAAACTGAACACAATAAATATTAAAATATTAATAAAATTATTCTAAGCTAGTAACGACTGAAGTCAAGAGAGAATGTAAAGCTGAATTTTAGAGTTGCTTCAAAATTTAAAACAAATTGTGAGATTATCTTCATACCCAATATATTCTTCTAGAAAATTCATCTGTTTACCTAGTTTGTATCAGTATTTCTCAAACCCATGTAGCAAATGTACCCTTAAACTCTTTACTGAAGCACTTGATACACCTGGGACATAACAAACACATAACAAATGTTTGGAAAAGACCACCCTCACAAAGGCAGATACAGAATTATTCACGCTGGGAGAACTTAAATGCCATCTCGAGGCACCTTTGTTGCACTTCAACTCAGCCTGTCAAGTCACATGCAACGTCCACACCTGACATTTTTGGCTGATGTGAGCAAGAGCACACAGTATGAAGAGACGAAGAGACAAACAGCCAAAGGCAAACAGATGACAACTCTAACTTACTCTTAATTCAAAGAAACTGATGGTTAAAAAAATTACATAGTGAGGAATGACTGGTGATTAAGTAACAAAGAATTATTGGTAATTTTGTTAGTGAAAACAGTATAAGGTGCTGTAAGAAATCACCTTGTAGAGATGTTTAAGGAAAGGTTTGGAGTAAAATATTTTGCTGTCTTAGAGATGCATTAAATTCTGCATAGAAAAAACAAGTTCAACTGTCAAAATTATATTAAAAAGAGCATGAGGAGTGTAGCAAAACTGAAGAACTTTGTACACTGAATGCTGCATGCAGGGAGGTAAGCTCTCTCATATGCTGCTGAAGAGGGGCCAGCAGAACTCTGGGGTGACTTCCCAGTAGGTAGGTAATTTGGCGATATGTATCACAAGTCTTAACACTCTTCCTATGCCCTTTGACTCAACTGTCTCAACTCTGAGAAAATATCAGAAGAGACCAGCTGACAACAGAAAGCATATCAGGAGAGACTTTAATGATCAGGGAAAAGATCTTGACACAAAGCTGCATATGTATGTAAAACGTGGCTGCAATCCTAAAACGAGCAGGGAAAAGTGCCAACTAAAACGCCAGGTTTCTTCTGCTTCTTTAGTTTTCTGTATCTTTCAAATTCTACACATCAGGGTATTTAAACACAAAAGAGTAAAAAATTGTGCAAACCAAAATTATTCATTAAGATATTATGTTCTTCTCTATAAAAATCACAATGTTCAACTGGAGAACAGTTAAACCATGACATAACTCTTAGACCCTCCCTGGCCAGGTAGCTCAGCTGCTCAGATCAGCAGTTTTCAACCTTTTTCATCTCATGGCACATGTAAACTAAAATTGCTAAAATTCTGCAGCACACCAAAAAATACATTTTTGGCCCACCTGACTAAAAAAAAAAAAAAAAAGGAAAGGTACAATTTTGATTCCTTCACACCAGACTGCTATTGTTGTGTTAGTTACGGTAATTGTTTTATTTGACAATCTATGAGAAAAGAGGTCAGTGTCCCTGACTAAATAGTCAGGTATTTACATGTTTTAAAAATTCCTGCAGTTGAAAATCACTGCGTTAGAGCACCATCCTGATACGCCAAGGATGCGGACTCAGTCACTGGTCAGGGCACATTCAAGAATCAACCAGTCAATGAATGCATAAATAAGTGAAACAACGAACAGATCTTTCTTCCACTAGAATAAAGAAAAACTGTGACATAACTCTGGGGCAGATTTCACTACCACTTTATAAGTATACAAAACCAAACACACAGTACAACCTACTGCGGAAATACACAAACACAAAGGCACAGAGGCAGAGGCAAAGACACTGGAAACAAATGCACCAAAATGTGAACAGTATAACTTCTGGGTGATTTCTTTCCTTTCCACTACTGTGTACTATCCACACTTTCCACCAGGAGATGATGATAACATTGCCACCAGAGCAAACATTACATTGCAAAGTGGGGAACACCCTGCAGAGCTTTATCTTCAAACTACCTGTACTGCTGCTGCAGAAGCTCTCCAGGTTGCGCCTGGTTCTGAATTCCTCTCTGAAAAACAGCACCGGCATGTTGCAGCTCTCCTTGGGCCTCCAGATGCCCAGCCCAGGCTATGTACAGAGGAGAGGATAGCGTCCCAATCCCGTGGTTGTACAGAAACTCAAAAAACTGATGACGGTCACTGTTGCACTCAGCCTACAAAACCCAAAGCAAAGAGACGTGAAAACAAAGGAACCTCTGGTCTAGGCCTGACCCAGACCAACCAGAACCCTCAGGCTGTATTGCTTAGGGAAAGCCCTTGAGACAGACCTACAAGTCAAGCTCATTCCTTTCCCTGACACTCAGTGTCATCCCATAATTATCAACACCAGTTCCCAAGGTAGCGAGCTCTGTAATAATCCACTATATAAAGTATTACTTCTGTCTTAATCTGAGCGTGCACAAGTCCACAGGGTGACACTATCCTAGTATTTTGTAATTTAGTGAACAAATGCATGTTTATTGCAGTCACTGAATTTATGATTTTACCACTAGTATTCATGTCCCCAAGCCTTTATTTCAAGTTTGAAGAGACTCGACCTTTTAAAGCCTAACCTGAGGTAGTCTTCTTCATTTAGTACTAAATTTAGTTTCTGAGGGCTCGTATACTCTTAATTATTTCTAATGAATATAATTTATTCTCAGGAACCCTTCCCCAAGCACACTTCCAACAAGCCTTCTTTTAACTGGTTTCTACCTTGTGCTGTAACATTTACGGACCTCACACAGAAAGAGGGTTTAAAATGAAATCACTGACTCCACAACACAGAGGCCAAAAGGTTCTAAATTACACATCTCTGACCATTAAACTTTTAATATTTATGCCTGAAACATAAGGAATTAAAAGACAGTTTAAAACAATCTTAAAATCTGGGGGGAAGAAAACAAAAGTACAACATGATTATGGATTTGATTATGCCTGAAAGTATACTTACAAATTTTAAACAGTAATTGATGAATCTTGGGTCACTGTGGTATCTCTTCTTATCTAAAAATTCCTTCATTAAACGTTCTAATAGAGTTGTCAAGTATTCTTTATTTTCATGAAAATTATCTTCTACCCACTGCATATAACTAGAAAAATATGGATAATATTTATTTTCAAGGCAACATAGAGTTTGTTTAAAGGAAAGAAATAAACTAAATGCTAACCTTTCCCATTCACCAAGTGGGTCACTGCCCTTGTAGTTCTGCATGTGAGCTTCAAACATTCTAGAAAAGAGAAAAACAGGCATATGGAATATTAGAAATAATTCCTGAGAGCAAAAAAACTGTATTTTATTGTAGCCCTAGAAGAGACACAGCTGGAAGAGAGCTCCCAGCTCTGTCCCCGGGAGTCTCCTCCTCCTCCACTGACCCCCACTGTCGTCGTTGTTGCCATCGCCGCCGCCACCACCAGGAGGCAGTGTCCACAAGTTTGCTGCTTCCCTTCCGAATTGTGGGAGTCAGGCATTGCAATGACTCAGTCCCCTTCCTTCCCTTGCTGCTCAGGGGGTGGCTGAGACCAGATGGACAGAGATTTAAAGAGGGCTTGTCCCACCAACAGGCAAGTAGGTAAAAAAGATGTGGTACATATATACAACGGAGTATTACTCAGCCATAAAAAAGAATAAAACCCTACCATTTGTGACAACATGGGTGGATCCAGAGGGTATTATGCTAAGTAAAACAAGTTAGTCATAGAAAGACAAATACCTAGTGATTTCACTTACATGTGGAATCTAGAAAGCAGAATAAATGAACAAAAAAAATAAAAACAGACTCATAGATACAGAAAACAGACTGATGGATGCCAAAGGGGAGGGGAGTTGGGAGGCTAGGTGAAAAATGGGAAGGGATTAAGATGCACTAACTGGTAGTTATAAAATAGTCCTGGGAATGTAAAGTACAGCACAGGGAATATAGCCAATAATATTGTTAATAACTATGTATGGTGCCAAGTGCGTACTTGAAATATTAGGGGGACCACTTTGTAAAGTATGATTGTATAACCACTACGCTGTGCACCTAAAACAAATACTAGAATATATTAAATGTAAACTCTAATTGAAAAATAAAATAAAATAAAGTAATAAAGAGGGCTTGTGAGCAGGTCCGAGAGAGCCCAGGGCACCACCAACGAGGGTTTCCAGACCATCTGCTTCCCAGCCTCAATGGACATGCTGTCCTGAGAAGAACACAGGATGGGAATGCTCAGAAATCAGTGACTCCAGTTCCTAGAGAACCCTGCTTGCCCCTACTTCTGCATACCCAACTACAGCTTCAAAAAAACCAACCAGGCAAAGCAACCTCTCCACAGGCACTCAGCTGCTAGTGGGGAAAGCAAACAGAAAACTGAAAGATAATGTCAGGATGACAAGACTTCCCGTTTTAGATAGAGTGGTAGGGAAGGCCTGTCTCTCTGAAGGGTGGCGTTTAATCACTGCCAGGGAGCCATGGTGAGCTAGGAGAAGGGTAAGGGTGTCAGGATTGAATTTGCACCTTAAAATGTCCATTCTCCAGATAGAAGGGGGGTGAAATTGAGAACAGAAGTGGGAAACCAGTTAGGAAGCTACTTTTGAGTTCCAGTGACAAGGCATGGGTTGGACCGTGGTGGAACAATGAAAGTGGGGAATTTGGAGAGTTTCTGGAGAAAGAAATAACGGGACTTGCTGATAGGAATGCATACTAGGTGTGAGGGAGAGTCAAGCTAAGGGAGGCTTCAAAGGTTTGCTTTCAGAGAAATTACATGATTTTTGGTAAAAAGGGATTTAAAAGCAACAGTTCTAGCTATCCATCATCTCAGTATACAAATGAGATCAATGTTTCTTACGACTCAAAATCCAGAAGCCACGAAAGAAAAGCTAAAGCCAACTACATATAAGTAAAAAGCTATATTCCTGTTACACAAAAACTTTAACACCCAAGGCTAAAAGTCTTTTTATTACAAGACTTTTTATTAGGTAATTGCTAGCAAAAAAGACGACCAGTTTGGGGGCATGGGCCCTGAATTACCAGCAGCATGGCTAGGCAGAAAAGACATGCCCTTCCTCCTTGAGTTCTGCAAGTGTTTTCATGCAACAGACGGGGAGAGATCCAAGCCCTTCCGAACGGGTTTACATTACCTACACACAAAGAGGATGGGAGTGAGCACAAATCAAGTTAGTTCTGGGATGGGAACAGCAGACTGTGAAGCTCCGGTAAACAAGCTCTGTAACCAAGCAGCTGAGGTTCCTAGGGTTCCATGGCACCTGGCTAGTCTCTCTTTGTCGATGATCTCATAAATAGCTAAAGTATGAAACAGTTAATAATTCCAACATGCACTAAGGAAGGTGAGCAGCCCTTCACTGGTTCGCATGTAGCTGTTAACTAACTCCGTTTTTGTCTCTTCCTTCTACTCCCCGGCCTGCTGTACTTGAACTCGGGACACCTCGGATTTTCTCCTTGTCGTGTCACATGAACAAAACTCCACGCACAGTCAAACGAGAAATGATTCACTGGGATAACGAAACAGAGCTTCCAGAAACTGCAAAAACAATCAACCCAATTTAAAAAGTGAACACAAGGCATTTCCACAGAAAATTACTTAACCACTCTCAGAGGAGAAATGCACCTCACTGAGGTACAATTTCTCACCCACCAAACTGGAAAAGTGTGACAACAGTGTTCAGGTAAAGCGATGGAAACAGGTGGTCTCATATCTTGCTTGCAGGTGAGAGTGCTCTCAGTCCTGCTCAGGTAATTGGTAATATCTACCAAAATTACAGATGAGTTTACCTTTCTTAAAAAGATGTTATTTATTTACCTTCAGAGAGGAAGAGAGGGAAAGAAACAGCAACGTGCGAGAAATACACTGTTGCCTCCCATATGCCTCCCGCACACCCACAGCCTGGGACCTGGCCTGCAACCCCGGCATGTGTCCTGACCGGAACGGGAATCCAACTGCAGACCTTTCCTGACTTTCTGGTTCTCAGGCCGGCACTCAATCCACTGAGCCACACCAACCAGGGCTACTTTTTGATTTAGCAAACCCACTTCTGGATATCTAGAAGACAGACACATCTGTGCGTGTACACGATGCCACAGGTACTAGATTTTTCAGCGCCCCACAATCCGTAATAGCAAGAGGCTGTCAACAACCAAGCATCCACCACCTGGGGACCGTTAAGATCAATTATGATGCATGAAATGTTATGCAGTTGTAAAGAAGAATGAGAAACAGCTCTACGTATTGACAGAGAAATCTCCAAGGATAAAGTAAAAAACAAAAAAAAGCAGCATATACTGTGCTACGTCCTATGTCAGATAAAAGTAGGAACTGCACACATGCAAGCATGTAGATATATTAATATATCATTTCAATATAAACATTTATATTTGCAAAAAAACCTTGAAAAATAAACTAGAAAAAAATGGTTATGAGGTGGTGGGGGAGTAGACAGTGAATACTTTGTAACTATATAAATATATTATTTTTAAAAATTGAAAATTGTTTCTAAATTTTGAATCTCCTTCTCATGCCTCCAAGTAGATAACTCCCTACAATGTCAGATCCAAGGTAAACATTTCACGCTGTGATACCAACCCTCATTTCCCTAGAAACATGGCCAAGTACGTTCTGTACTAAAATGTCCATTCATTAGAGCAAATTAGTTTTCAGGAAGTCAAAAAGTCCTAAATACCTGAGTTCTCCTTTAAAAGAGGGAAAGACAATCTTCTGACAGTGAAACCTTTGGCTGGCTAGATTGACGGCTAAAGAAACAGTCTTAGAGAAAATAGACTGTTTTGACTTGCGTAACGACCTCAGTCTTCTGACCCCAGAGAGTAAGACCCCCCTGGTGCTGACAAAACTCACCGGCTTTACTTCCTGTCGCACAGGCATAACTGTTTTAAATGCTTTTAAAACCGTCGGTATAAATCGCCTAAGTCATAAGCCAAAGACGTGTGAACTTTAAAAACTGTTACCAGGCTTACATCAATGGCAATAAGCGTAGCTTTTGTTCTTGAAGTACACGTTATTCAAAGAGTTTAAAAGTCGACTGCGGGATGATGGGTAAGAGCTATTTTAAGTTCTCCGTTGTTGTTGTTGTTGTTGTTGTTGTTGTTGTTGTGTGTGTGTGTGTGTGTGTGTGTGTTTTAATGAGTGGCCTTGAAGGTTTCTCAGTAAACCCACGAGCAGGTTAAGGTTTCGGTTGGGTTAGGTGTTTTTGTTCCCCAGCGGCGCAGGCCCAGAACGAGCTCCTCACGGAGGATAAGCGGGACTCGGAGGGCCTCACAACCGGTCAGATGCCCCCAAACTACCACTGCGGCCGCGGTCGGCCCACGACTCCCGAGGCTCCCACAGCCTGAACGGGGAACGCTGGGGTGAGACAACGGCCGAGGACAGGGGTGGGAGGGGCAGAGGAGAAACGACCCGGAGGGCCGGGACCTGCAGACCCCAGGCTGGAACCCAAGGTGCCCCAGCACCGGCCTGGCCACCCACCGGACCGGACCCGACCCACACTCACTGGAAGACATTCTCCCGCTCGTCCATGGCGAAATGAGGTGCCAGCACCAAGCGACCAGCACAGCGAAATAGGAGCCGCGGCCGATTCGAATCTTCGGCGCAGCCGCAGTCGCCGCGACGAGCGTTTACCAGGTACCTAGCTATTGGCCTTGGCTGCAGTCGAATTAGCCAATCGCCAGAGCCGTTGCCAGGAGACTAAGTCCCGCCCCCACCCCCCGCGGAACGCAGCTCCTCCCACTTTGCGTGGCGACCGTTAAACCCGATTACCGGGTGCCACACGGCTAGCGTTTTCTAGGATTGCTCAGACTTCGGGAGTGGAACTTTCTCTAAGCGGTCCAGATCGAAACTGGATTTCCCCGGGATCACCCCAGTGGAGGCACTGTGGGAAATAAATACCTAACCTGAAACCACCACTACCCCATCCCCACCAGCCGTCGGAAAAATGGGACCTCGGCCTCTAATCTGAAAGTGTTGCCTCTTCGACCCCTTCGCTCAAATATATGAACCAGGATCACTATGCCTGGTTCATGGAAAGAAGGATAGTACGTGTGTGGGTGCAGACGCTGGCGTTGTTTGGGGCCGCGGAGCCCGGGAGTTGGGAGATGGGCAGGCGGGGTGAACCCTCGAGAGCATGCACCCAACCTCCTGCAGCGTTCTGTTCAGCCTTGTCCACTGTAAGAAAAGAAGGTAGATGCCAGCTTATGCCAGGAAAGTCTAGTCCCACCACCTATAATGCAGTGGCAAAGAGGGCGTGGCTCATCAACCACCCAGGAAAAAACCCTCCTGGTTTTTGGCTTAGTGACGGCCGCACGAGGGCACTTCCGGGTCTCATAGACCCGGCATAAGTGCCGGGGAACTTCTGGGCTTGATTGAACGGATCTGATTGGACTGCTACGAGAGTCTGTGTGGGTGTCCGGGAATGCCAGCTTTAAACATCTTTTGTGGAACTAGGAGCTCTGGAAGTTCTCAGGAAATATAAAATAAAAAATAAAGAGACCTCTTTGTGAAGGAGGCCAGATGCCCAAGAAATGTGTAATCTGCTGATTGCTTCCTACTAAGAGTGAGTAGGAAGACTCGGCCTAGCACTCCCTGCCCTTGCTCTTTCATAATTTCTCATTCTACCTCTCAAGGATGTTTTAGAGCCACTTGACAATACAAGTAAGTATTAAAGGACTAGTTATGTGATTATTCCTTCTGGAGAGGCTGTGTGGATGTATTGCTCTCTTTGAGCTTTAAGTTAAATACCTAAAATAATGATGATGATGATGATGATGATGATGATGATGATTAGCAGCTTCTAGAGATACTGATGGTCTCAGAGTCCAAAATGTTGTCCAGTTGGATCTACACAAGTATCTGATTTCTGAGGTTTATTGCTTAGAGGATGCTCATTCTTTAGTTAAGGGTTAGGTTTTGCCAACCATCACAGGACTTAATATATTTTTAGTCCTGTCAACTCAGGGTTTCAACTTGTGCTTGATAATGCCTCAGTCATCAATTAGGAAATGTTCATTGAACATCCATCATGTACTAGGTGCTCCTGGATTTATACCTAATTACAAAACTTGTCTAACTCAAACAGATCCTGTCCTTATGAAACTAGTGGTTTTGTCTGGGAGATGAAGATACAGTCACAGAAGATTGTCTAAAGATGTTATGTACGAGTATGTCTATTAAGTGCTAAGTGAGTACTCATACTATCTGCTAGGGGAGTCCAGAGGAGGGAGGGGAAATGGGGCCTCTTGTCAGGTGAAACTTCATGAGGAACGGGGGTGTTGAATTGGGCCCTGAATTGGGATGAATGTGGGTGGGGGACAGCCTGGGAGAGGTCATTCCTGGTGTATATCAGGGTTACTAAGGGAGATCACCCTTGGCTCTTGTTAATGAGCAATGGATATTCTTTTTGAGAGACTGATTTGATATTTTGATTTCAAATCTTGAAGGCTAGATTAAGGAGTGTGTACTTGATCATGATCATAACTGGGTCTTTTTGGAGCAAACAGTGTTGTGATTATAGGACTTCATGGCAGTTACACTCAGCTCTATCTTGTTTTCTAAAAGCTACAAATGCCCTGGCTGGGTAGCTCAGTTGGTTAGAGTGTTGTCCTGAGATGCCAAGGTTGAGGGTTTGATCCCCAGTCAGGGCACATAGAATCCACCAATGAATGCATCAATAAATGGAACAACAAATTGATGTTTGTCTCTCTCTCCCTTCCTTTCTCTCTAAAATCAATAAATAAAAAATTTAAAAAATACTAAAGCCACACAACATTGCCCTTTTTCACTCCTGCTACTAGGGGGTCCTCCCGGCTTGTTTATGGAGTAGGTATTCTGTGTAGCTCTTCCACATTGCCCCTTAGAAAAGGTTCAGGGGCCCCTTGTAAAGCCCTGATGCCAATCTCTATGGGTATATCTAGGAGTTGTAAAATAAGTACTAGGATTTGTCAACATCAATAGAAACTGGGAATGGTTCTAGGAATAATTTTCTGGTTTACTCAATGGCTTCTCCTTGTCTTTACTTGTGGAAGTTCTCTGCCACTATTCTTATTCTAATGGAGAATTACAATGACCCAGCTACACAATGGGTTCATCTTAATGTTCCTATTAGGTTAATTAACCTGGTGGTGTTCAGGGCTTATTGGGAACAGGAGGAGGGGTGGCAGTAGAGGCAGAGAACAGCAATTTGCAGACTTTAAACTGGATTTGGAAACAGAAGGAATGGAAAGTAAAGTAGAGAATCAGATCTTGTGGAGGAAGAGTTCTCAGGACACCGTGATGTCTTCAATGTCAGGAAAAGAAAAAGAAAGATAGTTTGGGGGCCCAGGAGCACTGACAGAAACAGGTCATTAAAGCTGGAGAAGGCTGTTACTTTTAGATGTGTGGAACTGGAGGGGTTACCAAGCATTTGTCCTTGTACAAAGCAAGACAATGGAAGAAAGACAGAGACAGGTGGATTCAAAGGTTATGCGAAGGAACTTACTGAAGGAAGTTTCACATGCTGTTTCTTCTAAGCACTTCACATTGTCTCTCCACGTTAGGGATAAGTAAAGAACTTCCAAATAGTTTGATGAAGAAATAGTTTGATACTTTGATGAAGAAAGTCTGTAGACTCTCAAATGCTGGCAATTTTCACAAATCATTATAAATGTTGGCAAAAGTGTTGTTTGTTTCTTAAAAGTTGCTGATTAGAAGCACTTTTCCTTACAGCAGTTCAGCTTCCGTCTGCTCTGTCATCTTCTCTCATCTCCCTCTACTCTTTTTTGTTCTTGGGCTTGTGTTGACAGTGCAGCAATTCCAATATCATGGAATATCTGAAAACCTACTACATATTCATCCTTGCTTCATTGCTCTATCCCTTCGTTTTGTTTTTGGTATTGCTGTTGCCTTAGTACTTCTATTTTCTTATCTCCCCAAACCCACCCCAGGATATGAGAGGGGAGGCTTGTTTTGAGCTGGGTGCCAGCAGCAGACCCAGCCAATGTCTGATGTTTGCCTTTCCCTAACAAGTAGAAGAGAAATGTGCAATTACAACCCTCTCTTCCTTTAAAACTCTAATTTACCTTATCTGCAAATTTCAATATTTCAAGTTTCTATCTAAAATGACTAATAGATCCTCTAAATTATTAGAAAGGCCAGTAGGTAGAGTATTTTTATTTGTATTTGGCCTTATGGTGACTTTTATTCCAACATCATAATTTGATAAACTTATTGACCAAGGATAAGCAGGTCATATCAGGGGACATGAGTTCCAATCTTAACTTTCCCAAGTAGCAGCAAATGAACAAGTGACTTCAACTCTTAATCTGTTTCCTGTTCTTTAAAATGGAAACAGCAATATCTCTCCATGTCTTCATAATAATTCTCTGACTTACACTGTCTTATAACATTACAAGGTTCTCCAATCAGTTCTGAGATCTCTTGTTTTGTCACATGTTATCAAAGTTAATGTTGTATTTAGAATAAAAAAGTTTTTATTTTCCCTAGGTTCTGCCTATTTGACCTAAGCAATAATCACAGATGGACAGATACCTTTCTTTCCCTGGGAAATTTAGAGCAATTTAGATTAGCAATATTAAATGTGTTGCTGAAACCTCATATAAGATTGAAGATTTTTTAAATTTTTAAAAAAGATTTTATTTATTTTTAGAGAGAGGGGAAGGGAGAGAGAAAGAAAGGGAGAGAAATATCAATTTGTGGTTGCCTCTCACATGCCCCCTTCTGGGAACCCGTTCCACAACCCAGGCATGTGCCCTGACTGGGAATCAAACCAGTGACTCTTTGGTTCATAGTCTGGCGCTCAATCCACTGAGCCATACTAGACGGGGCAAAATTGAAGATTTATTATAGAATCAATACAGAAAGCTGATGAGTAATTTAGGGGACTATGAAATATTAACACTAAAGTTGATATGTAGAAAGGGAAATATAAAATCCCATCTTAGGAAACTTTGTTCATCTGAGAGTATTGTGACTTCAGAAGATGCCCATGTGGTCAAAACCCAGTGTCCACTCTGTATCATTGCAGCCTGGGAAGAAGGTTGGGGGTGTGGGAGGATCCCAGCACCCTGCCCCCAACAGCCTCCCCAGGAACCTTTGATAGAATGTGCATGCTCTCCTGGCATTTGTATAAAGGATCCAAGTGATACCTAGATGTCATTTCCATCTGGGGCATGGTTCTAGAGACCAAAAGCCTTATATATTTCCTTTTCCTTGTATTCCTTATTAGAGGCAACTCAGTTCTTCATGAGCTTAATCTTGCAGCCTGAGCACTGATGAATGGCTGCCTGTATTCTCTCCAGATTGGCCTGCCTTAGCTTTCTGCACCTCCTCGGACTTTACCTCTCTTGTCAGCTACAGAGTCTTCCTTCAGCTCTTGTTCTGGAACATTGGTTGAATCCTTCCATTGCTGCGCTTTAAGGAGGCCCAGATGTTGGACTTAACAGACAGAGACTGCAAAGTGGTGATTATAAATATGTTTAAAGAACTAAAGGAAACCATTAAAGGAAGGTATGATAATGACGACTCATCAAATAGAGACAGACTATCAATAAAGAAGTAGAATTGTGAAAGGAGATGAAATAGGAATTCTGGAGTTGAAACGTACAATAATTGCAATTAAAGATTCATTAGGGGGGCTCAACAGTTAACTTAGCAGCAGAAGAAATCAGTGAATTTGAAGAGCAATATAGATTACAGAAGCTGAGGAATAGAAATTTAAAAAAAAAATCAACAGAGCCTCAGAGAAATGTGGGATATCATTAGTGCACCAATATACACATTATGAGGGTAACAGAAGGAGAGGAGAAAGAAGGCCAGAAAAAATATTCCAAGAAGTAATGGCAAAAAGTGACCACAGTGCGTGCCTCAGCAGAAACTCTGAGTGGTAGACCACGGGCATTCTCCTACCATCATCCAAATGATGGGATTGCCTGAGAAACAGGAGCTGGACGACCAGCTTTCTGGGAGGTGGGACTTTCAGAGCTGAAATTGGGACTGCTAAAGAACTCAGTCTGGGGAGTAGTAGGATGCACAGGGCACTATAAAGCAGCTTCCCAAGTCACCTATTTCCCTCTGAAACTCCAGCACAGTGGCCATGCTGTTCCATTAGAGGCCACGGCCTGCTGGGCCATCTGCAAAGAATGGACTGATGGGACAAGCTCTGGGGACTCCTGACTGACATTCTACAATTCTGTGATTTCTGCAAAACACTCTGTGAAGTCCCCTGTGAATGGTCGGCGCCCCACTGTAGAACCTAGAGCCCTGCACTGGAATGTTCATGCCCCAGGCCTCCATAAAAGCAGTGTACATAAAGTTTTCCAGGCCCCAGGCCAGTCCTGTCTGGGCGAAGTGATGTAGGGCAGGACTTGAACTTTGTGAGCTCTTGGCCCTCTGACAGGGTAAGTGAGCCCTGTGCCCCTGGGCAAATCAGGTAACATTGCTGGCACCTCATCTGCAGAAGGAGCTTGAAGAGCCTTGCCTGCCTGATGCACATGGCCCTGCCAAGATGCAGAGTCACTGTGGGGTACCGCTCTCTAATGTTTTAGCTGAGGGCCTGCCTCTCTCATCAGCGCCGAGTGTCCAGATGCAGCCCAGAGTGAAGCCAGCAGCAGTTCAAGGCCTCATTCTTGGATGGAGGGCACAAATCCAAATGCCATCACCAGGCCACTGAGGAGGCCTTCTCGGAGGCCTGTGACTGCTGGGTTCCCTGTTTCCTCTGAGGTCCAGTTGTGGGCACTCTGGCTCTTACCCCCATCTTTTTCCGCCCGGGGGAAGAGTTAGGTCTGGCCTGAGAATTGGACTGCTGTGGGGGGAGGTAAG